>JARHVA010007996.1:355000-573411 GCA_037957365.1 Torreya grandis | reverse complement strand
TGATGACTATTATTCCCAAATTCATCAGAAAACCTAAAGTAAATTTCCCATCTTCAAAGTCACCAACATAGTTAGAATATGAACATCTAACTAATTTGAAGATTCCTACCCTAAAGTATTTAATCACAATTTTTTGTGTTCATTTTAGATATCAATTGATCTTTTTGATGTTACCCATTGACTTTCTCTAAGTTTTTGCATAAATCTAGAAATAAAACCAATGAAAAAAAATATATCTAGTCTACTTTTGGTCACATAGATCAAAATTATAATGAGTTATTTGTATTTAGTGGAATCTAATTTTGTTTTGGTATCTTTTTATGTCAACCTCAATTTTTTTTACATGGGTGTACTAAGAAGCGTATAATCTATCATTCTGAATTTGCTCAAAATATCACCAATTTATTTATATTGAGTGATGAAGATATAATTTGATTTTTGAATCACTTAATTCCCTAAATATTAATGAATATAACTCAAATATTTTATTTTAAATCCTTTTGTCAACTTCCACTTTCATTTTTTTCATTGTGTCTCTCATTGTTTATTGTGATGAGTAAATCATTCACATACACCACTAGAAATATAACTATTTTGACAAAATGAGTCACGTCTTCAAACTAAAAATATTTGAAATTCATGTTCATGAGGTTATTAGTGAGTTTTCAATACCATGCTCTTGGGGATTATTTCAAACCTTACATCAATTTTTATAGCTTGCACACTTTGTGCTCTTGGTTGTCTCCTGTAAAACCTTCTAGCTGAGTAATGTACGTTATTTCTTTGAGATTACCATTCAAAAATGTATTTTTTACATCAATTTGATGAAATTTATATCTGTTTTGTGATACAAAATACAAATTTTTTTGAATGTTAGTCCATTTTTTTGTTAATGAAAAGGTTTCATTATAATCTATCCATTAATTTTTAGCAAATTCCTTTAAGGAAAAACTTTGTTTTTTTCAATTGAATCATCTTCTTTGTATTTTTTTGAAAGACTAACTTACAACCAATGGGTTTATAATTTTTTACCAATGCATCATACTCAATATTTTCAACTTGTTCGAAGGAAGTAGGTTTAGAGTTAAAATAAACATTGATTTCTTCTTCTAGAGAGTCATCCAACATAAGATTTTCTATATTATCTTGAATTTCATATAGGAACTTGTTTAATTATTGTGTGGTTGTATTTTCACTTATAGTTTTTATTTTTACAACCTCATTAAGTTGGTTATTAATCCAATTTTGGTATCTTTTTTTGAGTAGCTTGCATAATCATTGGTGCCTCATTTTCTTGATTTTAAGCTCCATTTTATAACATCATGCCACCTTCTGATGAAGTTTCAATTTTTTTACAAGGTGATGTTTTTTTTCAATTATAGAATTCATTAGAGATTAACTATTTACAAATTACATGTTCCCCCTTCACTATTTGGAACCTCCATATCAATCTCCTTGAAAACATCAAATTTGGCATATTTTTCAAGTTGATTAAATTGTTCAATTATGTTGGTTATATCCTTTGATGTTTAAAAAAATATAAAATATCTTGAAATGAGAACTTTCTTGTTTTTATCATCATATAGTTTGTATGCCTTTGAAGATTTTGAGTATCCCAAAAGGATACATTTTTAACTCAAGTGCTCCAATTTATTCATTTTCTCCTTAGAAATCAATGTATATTAAGTGGATATGAAAACTTTAAGTTATTTCACTAAGGGGAGTTAACCACACCATAATTCATATGGAGTATTAATTTGAATGGATATTAATGGTGACCTATTGTGTAGATATATTATTGTTTGAGTTGTTTTTGCCTAGTAATGCAGATTTACCCCTTTTAGATAAAACATTGTTTGAACCATGTTCATCATAGTTTTATTCATTCACTCAGCTACGCCATTTTTTTAGGAGTGTAATCGACTGTGAGATGATGCCCAATCCCATTTTTATTGAGATATGTTTAAAAAACCTTTATTTTTAATTCACCACCATTTTTAGTCCTAAGTGTCTCAATATGGGATTGTGCTTTATTTTTAACCATCATTCAAAACTTCTTAAAATATTCAAAAGCTTATAATTTTTTATTTAGAAATTAGATCCATGCAATTATATAGTACTGATTAATGAAAAATATTAAGTACTTTTAAATTTTTTTTTTAAAGGGGTAAAAATAATATTAATAAGAAAAGAGCATTACAAGAAGAATGGGGGGGGCAGAAAACCATAGAAGAAAGTAGCATAAACTAAAAAACTAGGTACATGCCCAACTAGACAATATTATGAACCTCCCTATCAGCCTCCAAAATTCTTTCCAAATCAGAACACAATGGCAAGGGGAGAGACCCCCAATCCTTAATGTTTCCACCATCTAAATGGTCAGATGCCCATTTAGCAAAAAAATCTACTACCCTATTCCATTCACATGGAATATGAAAAAAATTAATGATATCCATAAGTGAGCAAATCCACAAAATCTATTGCACAATCAAAGATAGCTGCCAATTGGCATCCACCACTTTCCTCTTGATGAGCAAGTTAATCAAGACTTGAGAGTCTGATTCACAGATAATCCTATGCCAACCTACTGCCTGGGCCTTCTCAAGGGCATAAAGAATGGCATGACCTTCCATCATGTTAATGGTTTGCAGCCCCTCAAGAAATGCAAAAAGGAAAATCACTATACCTTTATAATCCCTTCCTATCCCTCCAGTACTTATGGGTCTCAGATTACCTCTGAAAGAACCATCCATATTGATCTTGAGAATCCCACTAGGGGGCATTGCCACTGACCAGTCCTAAGAATCCACTCCTTGACCTGCTTGCTCCTCCTGACACATGATGACTTACTAGTTAACTACTGAAATCCAAGTTATGCCACCACTTGAGCATCTTATTTGGTCAAAGGAAGGCAGATCACATTCTTTGCTTGGATAGTTTCTTGGATAATCTCCATCACTTTCTACCATACTTGTTGCACCATGACCCTCACCCCATAGAAAGTTCACCTATTTTGCTCAAGCCAGATCTGCCAGAACAAAAAAATGGGGCCACCCAGCCATATGTCCTATAAGAAGGGCATCCTTGAGGGGGGATCTCCCAATCCATTCCAAAAATTGAACATAGATTGAGCATGAAGACATGGGCACTACCAAACATCCCACCAATAATGCCAGAGTTGCAAGGCAAAGGGGCATCACAAAAAAAGGTGTCATGAGTCCCCCTCAGCCGCTCCACACATAACACATACTGAAGGGCCTTGGAAACCTCTCTTTTGGAGATTGTCCCAGGTCAAGCACCTATTCCAAGATAGAATCCAATAAAAATAGTTGCATTTAGGCCATGTGAAATTATTCCAGACCTATCTCCACCAATGTACTTCCCCCTACCCAATCTTTGAAGAAGTAAAGCCTGGTATCCAGATGAAACTATGTAAGCTCCCTTGGGATTGGGAGACCAAGCTAGCTCATCCTCCTCCTGAAAAGGACTACAATGATGCCTAGAAAGGATGCTCGATAGCTCCTCATTCTCTTCCTACGTCCCATTAATAAGCCAAGTTTTGGGAGCTTTCTAGTGAGCTACCTCCACCTGTCCTTATGTAATGTAAACTTTGAAATCACTCACTTAAGACCAGCCAACATCAAGGAATCTCTGATAAAGGTTTAACAACTTTAGAAACTAAGAAATGATGGGAGGATATCTATACCAAGAGTCAGACCAAAAGAGAGCCTTGGATCCCTATTTACAAATCTAGAATAAGCCATTCTTGATAAAAGTAGCCCCTTTTTTGAGAGTACCCCATATTGCCAAACCCTTCCCAATAAGTGGATAATGAGGAATGTCCCTCTGAATGGTTCTAGATAGTACTTCTATGAGATAATTCTGGCCCAAGCTTTGTCTTGTTCGATGTACCATCGCCAATAAAGTTTGGCTATCAAAGCAATACCATTTAAGTCCATCTACCTCAGACCAAGCCCACCATATTGTTTGAGGCTGCAGACAATCTACCATCTAATAAGGCTCCATTTAGTGGAGTTTAGACTACCAGCCCATAAGAATTGTTTGGTAATCGAATCAAACTCCTTAACAAATCCCATCAGGGCAACCTAGAGTATACACCTATAAATGGGTAAAGCCTACACCACAGATTGGATAAGTTGAACCTAGCCCGTAAAGGATAACCACCTATGTGTCCAATGATTCACTTTCACTTGAAATTTCTCCAAAATATTCTACCAAGATTCTTTGGATGTACGGCTAGCTAAGATAGGGATACCCAAGTAAATCAAGGGGGAGTCCCAATTTGAAAATGTAGAGTCCTCACGATCCATTACTGAATAGGGCCAAGAGTATTGAAGAAGAAGATGGATGACTTATCTTCATTGACCTTTTGTCCTGAGGCCATTAGATAAACATCTAACACCCTACATAAATTAGCAGTTTTAGTCATTATGGCCATGCCCATAAGGGCAATGTCATCAGCAAATTATAGGTGTGATTGTGCTAGCAATTCCCCTCCCCATTGCCATCCTTGGATATGTACTTCCTCTCTATTCCTTTTGATCAACTACCCCAAACCTTTAGCAAGGAGAAGAAAAAGGTATAGAGATAGAGGATCACCTTGTCGCATCCCTATTGTAGCACCAAAAAGCTCCGTGTGTTCTCCATTAATAAGCACTGAGAAGGAAGCTGAGGAAATGCAGCTCATGACCCATTAAGTCCATTCATCTACAAATCCAAAAGCATGAAGAACATTATACAAGAATGACCATCTGACCCTATGAAAGGCTTTTTCCATGTCCAATTTAATGAACATTGCCTTATCTTTTGAGCTGGCCATGGAGTGAATGGACTCAACAACAATAATGATACCATCTAGGATTTGCCTGCCTTCCACAAAACCACTCTACTGTTCTAAGATCATGGCACTCAACCCTATTTCTAACCTATCAACAATGATTTTAGATATAATTTTGTAAACCACATTGCAAAGGGATATAGGGTAGAATTGACTTAGCCTATCAACACCTTCGCATTTGGGTATGAAAGCAAGATAGGTCACATTTGTAGACTTAAGAATTTGCTTATTCTATTGAGATTCTTGAACAATAGCTAAAAGGTCAAGTTTGATGATATCCCAAAATTCTTGGTTGAATTTAGCTAGGAAGCCATCAAGACTAGCCACTTTCCCTTTTTTCATCTGAACAATGGTTTCCTCAAGCTCTCCAAGTGTGATTGGTTTCATTAAATTTCATTCATTTCACACATCACCAATGATGGAATGCAGAAGAGAACCTAAGCTTCTTCTGGAGATTCCCTATTAGCATCTTCCCTAAAGAGAGTAGAGAAGTACTGCATTACCTCTTCTAAAATTATCAGAAAGGAGTTAAGCCGCTCACCTCTTTCATTAACCAGGGCTGAAATAGAATTGCCATATCTCCTAGATTTGGATGAATTAAAGAAAAAGGATGTATTTCTATCCCCCTCCTAGATCCATTCGACATGAGCTTTTTTCTTCCAAAAAATTTCCTCCCGTAGCTTGCATTCCTCTAGGTCTTTCATAGCATGTGTTTCTTCTTGTAGTAATTCTTCAGTCAATCCTTCTTCCCTTATTATTCTCATGATACCATCAAGCTTAGTTTGTGTAGTAGCCTTATCATGGAATATGTTCCCAAAACTTTGGTGATTCCACCACTTGAGCTTGTACTTCACATATTGTAGTGTTTTAGCAAAAATGTACATCATCGTACCATGGGTAGGCCTACCCCAATGCCACAATTGGCAACACACTCATGTAGAGATTGATCTCGTAGCCACATGAGTTGAAATCTAAAGGAAGGAGAACACGGGTGATACTGTGAGACACTATTAATCTTGATAGGCCAATGGTCTGATCCTCTCTAGTCTAAAATTTTAGACTTCATAAACCACATACCTCCAACCCAAAAAGTTGAGACCAAAAAATGGTCAAGTCTCTCAACAATGCAATGTTTCCCACTCCTATGATTGTTCTAGGTAAATTGTCCATTATTGGGCCTGACATCAAATAAATTCAAGATTTCAATGTAGTTGTGCATTAGCAAAGCAGATGGGTCTAGCCTTGACGTGCCACCACTCTTTTCAGTCAAATCAAGAATAACATTAAAATCACCTGCCATTATCCAAGGGTGGAAGGGGGCCAGGCTATGGACAAAACTTATGTGGCCCCATAAGGAGTTTTCCCTCACCAATCAATGGGAGCATAGATATTGGAGAAGAGAATGACTTCCCCCATCTCAAAGCTAGAAGAAATCATAGTCATGGAGTACTTAGAAGTCAGTCAGCCTATGAGGCCAATCTTTCATGGGTTCCATAGACAAGCTAGTCATCCTGAGTATCCGATAGTGCCAATGCATTGACATTCTCCTTGCCACCACAACTTGGGCACAAGTCTGGACATGTCTTCAACTGAAATCTTAGTCTCTTGCAAGAAAAGGACATCTAGCCTATGACTTTTAATTAGGTTGTGAACAACATTTTGTCTAGGGCTATTATTTACACCCCTTACATTCCAAGATATTATGATAATTTTAGAGAGCTCAGAAAGTGTGCATCCAGAGTCTTTACTGACCCCAACTCCACCAAAGTCTCTCCCATTAGCTTGATCTTTTCCTGGTCCTTTTTTCTACCAGGCTTGCCAAATTTCTCTCCCCCTCCTTTCTTAAGGTCTTTTTGCAAAAGTCCAAGATGAGGAAAATATTTACTGCTTCTTACTACCCCTAAGTCCCCAATTTTCCCAGTAAGGGGTATATTTCCATCTTCTTTAAGGGGAGCAACTAAGGAAGTCATTCCTTCCAAAATTATCAACTACTGGTCCATATCCATATGATAATCTCTAGCATCTTATGTTTCAGTTAAAGCCCCTAAAGCATTGGTCTCTTGAGCTGGTCCCTTAGTCCCTTGGTAAAAAATTGTCAACCCAGGATTCACCTCCTGCTGATTAAGGTCATCCAATATGTCAAATCTATTGAGCAAGTCATCTAATTATCTTTCCTTTAAGGACCATTTTTGGCCTCTATTTCTATATCAGCCTTTAACTGGCATAAAACCATCAATTTTAGACATCTCACCTAGAATCAGATCCCTTTCCTTGTCAGTACCAGAAGGAGTGTGAGTAGATTGAGCTGGCTGAGGTGTAGTAGATTTTGAGGTGGGACACCATCACTGTAAATGTCCATGAGCATGACATAGATGATAGCGGAAAGGGAGGGTTTCATAATCCAAATATTGTACCCATGAAAAAGGGCTCACACTCATTTCAATAGCATCTGGTAATGGCTTACTAAGATCAATTTCCACACAAATGTGGGCATAAGTCATTACCTTTTTCCCTAAGAGTGACATTGAGGAACCTACTAGCCTTCCCAGCTAGGATGCAAGTAATTGGAGAGTGTCTTCTTGGTAGCATTCCACCAAAAAGTAGGGCAGATGCACCCACACTGGGACACAATTTGGTAGTTCCTCTGAAGGTATGAAATTGGCATGCCAAGGCTTGATAAACAGTCCCACTTGATTATGGAAGTAAGGACCTCCAGCAAAAACTCATTGATAATCTGTTATATAGGTAAAAGTGAGCATGAAATAGCTATTGGCCAGCAGTGTAATATCCATATCTCTATTTAGTGCCCACATCCTCTGACCCCATGCTTCCAATAATAATAGTGACGTCCTAAGCCCCAAAAACTTGCAGTATAAGGAGTGATTGGAATAGTATTCAATGTCTTTAGCAATCATTTCCATTGGTATGGCCAGCTTGGTCCTCTCCTTGCATATTTCTAGGCAATCATTGACTTTGGGGATGCACATACTTGGTTGCTCAAGAGTAGTAAAAGAACCTAAACCTTGTAAAAGTGGAGCCTTCCCATTGTTGTGTACTCCCTGGGATGCCTGCTGCAGTCTAAGCGCTTCCCTGTAACTGCGCCCTACCTTCTGCCCTATTGCATCCTGCCCTGTTGTGCCCTCTTGGTCACCTTCATCCATTGCACTTCTGATTTCAATTCACCTGCCTCCTCATGCACATCTAAACTCATGGAAATTTTGAAAAATATTAAGTACTTATTACCACCAACAAAAATTATTTGTAGGGAACATAGATTAGAGTGAACTAACTATAATTTTCTATTATATTTCCATTCTAACATTAGAAATGGTTTCCTTTAGTGTTTGGATAATATGCACGATTCACACTTTTTATATGTTATCCAATGTTATAAAACCTAAAACACCATTATTTTTCATTGTGTGAATGTTTTCATTGTGAGTATGCCCATATATGGCATGCCATAGAATACTTTTTGGAATTAATGATTTAGTAAAATGAGAAGAAAATCTTGGAACTGAATGCTCACCCCTATTTTTTGGAAATTTAACTTCTTTGTATCTCATCAGAACAACTATATTATCATAATTTATTGTGACCTTAACCTCTCTATCATCCATCAAAATGGATAGACCTTTTTTTCAAATGAATACTAGAGATAATTTTATTTTAAATTGAGGAAGGTATAAGGCATTTCAAAGAATGAAATTTGGAAGACTTGGTGACTTGAGTCAAATTGAACATTTTCCTTCAAATTGTGGACTTCTTTTTTCTACTAGATATATGGGACCACAACTATATTCACAAAACTCCTTAAATAAGTAACTTCAAAAAATCATATGTTATGTGGCACCGATGTCTAGAACCCAAGAATTATCTTAGGTTTAACTCACTAAGGCATTAGTTTCTTCATTTGATATGGAAAACATGAATTCACTTGAAAATTGAGCCAAGTCTAGTTCTAAGATTTTATTTTACTTTTATACTTTTTATTTTTGATAGCCTTCAATATTGTCCCATTATGTTTTTCATTCATGGGTCTCATGACTCCCTTTTATTTCACAACATTTTCAAAAAAAATGCTATCTACTATTTTGATTTCCATAATGTTGACTATTATTTTTACAATATTTTAAACCTTTTATTTTATTTTTACATTATCCTTTATCAATTCCACTATTCTTGGAATATTTTTCCCTTTTGATTAGCATAGGAAATACTTTCTCCTTTGGACTACATTTATTCAAAAGGATTTTTATATCTTAACCATATTCTCAATAAATTTATCAAAAGTGAGAGTTTCCAATAGATTACTTAATTGAAAATACTCCAATTATTTTGAGTATGGAAGGAGAAGATATTATATGAAGGTGATAACATATACATCAATTTTTATACCAAAAACATCAACATCATGTTTGATAGCTTAGATTTATGAAACCAAACTTATGACATTATCATTATTCAACTCAAGATTAAACACTTTAAACTAAAATTGTATGAAATTCAATTCTGAGTGAGAATCATACAAGTCCTTCAATTTGTGTAATGTTTCCTAAGGAGGATTTCACCCATTTATGTAATGAAAAGCTCTTCATCATGTAAGGCCCTCATCAAAGCCAATGCTTTTGAATTTTTATTCTTACAGTATTATAATTCCTTTTATTTCTTTGGTTCAATAGGTTATGCATCCACATCATAGATTTCAAACTAAAATTTATTAAAAATTAGTGTATTATCCACTTTTCTTAACCATTCTAACTAGACATCCTTCCTAGTTAGTGTTGTGAAAATAATTGTATTTATTGAGTTAATAATTATTTTTTAAGGATATGTATTGGTTCCTTATTCCTATATAATGTTACATTTTCTATATACCATCCAAATGATATACCAAACCTTTCGATATGTTCACAATTTTTATATAACTAGTGGTACATGGAAGAAGTTTGTCCTTTTTATATACCTAGTGGTATGCCAAATATATGTTAAAGTATGTGAGATTATAATGATATGTGGTACCTATGTAGTATGTTAAAATAATTCTCTTTACCTATGGCATACACTTAGTGATAAGTCCTTTTATATGGGTGTAACAACCCTATATACTTGGAGTATTCTTTCTTTCAATATTTAAGTTTATTAGTAGTCATGAATGGGAAACAAAGGGAATGGGAAAATGAAAATTTTACTTTTTATCCCTAAAAATTTATATGGATGATGCCTCAAATAATGTTTCACATCTATATTTATAAATAGATGCATTAGTTCAAGCGTAACAACATTATTCATAACATGAAATAAAGGCACCATTAATACCAAACATAGGGTTCTTATAATTGTTTCATTTATTTTCTTGGATCAAAATTAGATTTACTTATATTTTAATATAAAATATCTGAAAAAATATTTATGTATTTATTATTTTAGTATGATAAAAATAAAATCCTTGATAATTCCAAAAAAATGTTTTTTAATTTTCAAATTAAAGCATAATATATTAAAATTTCCAAAATAAAATTAATGAAATTGGCTTAGATCCATATTGTTTGAGTCATAAGATACATGTTTTCGGTGTGAAATTATATTAAAAACTTCATTTAAAATTCCATCTCCATGGTGAAGATGTATTCTTAGTGAAAATACCATGTTCTTAGTTAAAACACAGTGTTAGACCATTGTTTAATCTAGTTGGTGATTTTTTTGTCCTTTTTAAGTAGAACACACCCATAAAAAATTCATGGAAATAAATTATAGGTGGAGAAAACAAAAAAATATTTCTATATTTTATATTTCTTATCATATCAAAACATCGATGAACCAACTAGTGTTGATGCCTTAATATGTATCACAGGTGCTCAGAGTATTTAAAGAACACTTATCATTTTAGAATTCAAAGAATTTTGTACATGAGTTGTAGGTTTTTATAATATTTTTATATGTTTATGTAATAGAGGTAAAGCAAGTGGACTATTTCATAATATCTATAAATTTTTGTGGTTAAGAGCCATCATGGCCAATTAGTTATCTTTGCAAAGAGTAAACAATCTGAGCTAATATCAGTGAATTATGATCAAATTCTAATCTGATGACTAATATAAAATGAATATTTACAATGGAAATTAAGATAGAGTTAATTTTTAAAAAAATAAGCAAAAGGAAGGGTAAGGTAGAAAAGAGTTGTTAATCTTTATCCTAAACATCATGACAAAGTTCAAATGTCTTCCAAGCATACACTTAACCAATGTATAATACAAAATAACATGAGCTCAAATATTACTACACATCAAGAGAAAATATAAGGATTGAAAATTAATATAAACAAGAACCAAGTTCACTTTATATATCTACCTCTACAAGCAAACACCATTAGCTCAAATGCAAGAAGAGTAAAAGGAAATAAAATGAACCTAAAAACTTTTAGTAAACCTAGATTAAGCACAAATTAACAACTCTAAAATTAAAATATGCATGACAAAAATTCATAAGAATCATTAAAATCTATAAATAAGAACAAACAAGTGAGATATAAACCATAATAATAATTGACACAAATGAATGTCGATAATCTTTGTAGAATTCCTCACTTGTATTAGTTGCTAAAAAGTTTACACAAGTTTTGGCTCAAAAACTCCCTCCTCTTTTTACAATTGATAATGCTAATTTTATAAGATTCAAGGAATAATGTTGTTCAATCCTAACCAATTAAAAAAATACAGGTGCTGGGATAGTTGTCCTTTCCATGAATGTTATTTTTAATACACTAGACTTTCCCAATGGATTGATCTATAGGCAGTGTGTTTTACAAACAACACGTGCCTTTAAAAAAAGAATATTCCACTTTAAAAATGGATAATATTTAGTTATAGGAAGAATATTCCTAATTATCTTACCCTTTGGGACCCCTAAACTACTATAAGATCTTCATGGCTCTTTGATGCTCTTGGACTAGAGTAATCCCCTTATCTACTTTTGAGTTCAAAATAGTATTCTATGTTCCCTTAATAAATGCTTTTCTAAGTTGTGCTATATTATACTACTCATTAGTGGACCTTAGATTGAATTATCTTTATATAGATGATAATTCAATATCTCATTTGCATTACCAAGTCTATAAGGTCTGTAAATTGGCACATTACACCCATGTGGCTCTGATGTGGTATCTCCATGGCATCCTACTCATCTTTTTACAAAAATGATTATTGCCTTTGAAAATATAACTTTGATCTCACACCATCAAATTAATCTACATGAATCAATGTGGTCTATATATCTTTAGATAATTTGGATCCAAAAAGTCTTAAAATTGGTATCCTCATGACTATCATTTGACGTCTGTATGAACATTTTTGACAGGCACATAACCATAAATTTTAAGCTTATCTATAGACCTATCTATTATATTAAAATTGGCATCATCATAAATATTATTTGACATCCATGTTAATGTCATTGATGGGAGCATGACCTTTTATTTTAAACACATCTTTGGGATTGTTTGATATATTAAATTTGACATCCATGTGACCATCATTTGGCATCCATATGAACGTCATCGATGGGTGCAAGACCATCAAATTTACATGCATCTTTGGAACTACCATTTGTAATTTTATATTTCATCTTATTCCATATGTGTGCCACTTGGTGATCGTGCATTATTGGATCAATTGAGCCTGAGTAAATGCATGTTATAGATTATGATCTGGGCAGTCGAACGTACTTGGTTCCTTGAAAATAATAGGAAATATTAAAGCTAAGTCATGGGAATGATATAAAACTTAGGCTAAAATCATATTAAAATGACCATGGCACAAAATATTTTGATGAAGTCAATGTCTCAGGGAAATTATATCAGGGCTTTTACATCAGACAGAATGTTTGATGATAAAAGTTCGAAGGGTCATTTTCAAATGTTATAAAGGGAACTTCTAAAAGTTTTTAAGGGCAATTTTAGAAATATTGAAGGGTAATCTCAGAGGGAAAAGGGCCATTTTGAAAATCCTAAAAGGTAATTATGTAGGGAAAGTGTCCTTGATGAAACTTCTAAAGGTCAAGTTGCATAAATCTTGAAGAGTATGTGCCTTTTGGCCTCTATTTTGATAAAATTGCATTGGAAAGATTTTTGTAGGGAATTGTTTTGGGACTTTTGTGTTGGACAAAATGTTTGTTGATAAAATTTTAAAGGGTCATTTTATAAAACCCAAAATGTATGCTTAAAATCTTGAAGGGTCCTTTTAGAAAATCTTAAAGGGTATGTCTGGTAGATAAAGTGCCCTTAACAAAAATCTTGAAGGGTACTTTGAAAGACCCAAAGGGAACTTTCAAAAAGCTGAAGGGAATTTTCAAAAATATGAAGGGTATTTTTTGACAAAGTTTTTGTGGTTAAAATGTTCCAAAAAGATAAGTCTAAAAAAGAAATGTCAAAAACATAAGTCCATAAAATGTTAGAAACATCACAAAAAGACCTCACGAATAACAAAGACATAGTGTAAAGTCTTAGCCTAATGTTTTTATCATATTAATAAATATGATAAACCTTAGGGTAATGATTTAGGCTAAGACTTATAACAAAGGGACCATGTGATTACTTAGACTAAGTTAGAATAAAAGGGAACAAAGGGATCATGGGACATAAAAGAGACCAAACATAATATTTTTAGCTTAAGGTTTGGTTGTTTCAAAAAACATGACCAATCCTTAGGATAAAAATTAGACTAAGTCTATGGTATGATTAATTTTTTCCTACTTAAATTTAAATAAAAATATCCCACCAAATTTAAATTTTAATTAGAAGGTCCAAGTAAAACATTAGGCTAGGGTCTAAACAATTTAAATATGAATTTAATTAATTAATTAATTAATTATAGACTAAGGCTAGTAAAAGATCATTTTAACAAGCACAAAACCCTAATCATTTTAATTTCCCAATGGGTTATATTAAACCTATAATTTGAAACACAAATTTACAATGTTGTCACTTTAGATAAGATTAAACTAGAACCATTAACAAAGAAGTCAACCAGACCATGGTGTGGATGATCCTCAAATAAAGAATATATGCAAACATGATAGTGACACTCTAGTGAATGTTTTTAATTTCAAGGTATAAATTTGCATAATTTGACACATGGGTCCCCAATTTTCAAGAATGGGGGTATGTTGACCTCAAAAAATGGTGACTTCTAAGGGAAACATAGAAATATGTTAGAATTCAAAGACTCTAGTTTAGACTAATAATTAAGCTACTTATTCCATTTGATCAAGCACCATTATTAAAATCAATTCATGGTTAGAAAAAATCTTATACATTTAGAATTAGGATCAAACTATTATAACTTGGATATACACCCTTTGAGGAGATTAAAATATATCCTCATCCAAGTGGCACAATGGAATCACCTCTAGGCTTGTGGGCAACCTAGGGAATGAGGTGAATCTCTAGATAGGGCTAGCTCCCTTTATGTACCACTTTTAATTGTAACTAAAACTAAATTTGGGGGGTGAAATGGAGAGAGATAACTGAAATTAAATTAACATAAGGGTGGTGATACACCAAATTGACTAATGACATCCAACCATATGCATATTACACTTGAAATCAAAGGATAAACTAAGCACACTTTTCTCTAATCTTCATCTTCTCACATCAATGCTACATTGTGGGGTTATGGATGAATGTGAAAAGCTAGGAGGAATAGACAAGAGGCCTTAAATTTCACTAATGAAAATAATAACTCAATTAATCTTTGACATCTCCTAAAACACTTCACATGCCCTACAAGAAAAAGTTATAAATAGGTGAGAATATGTGATAACTTGCTAAGGAATCCATAGTCTTCACTACAAAAATTCAACATTAAAGTAAATCACACTATGAAAATTAATGGAATAGTTACATTTTATTGATCAAAAGGTATAAAAATGAGTATGGATTCACCATACTCAGGTGAGCATCCCCTACAATGGCCAAAATGGTTAGCTCTTATAGAGCTTGAGAGGGAGAGAGAAAGAGAGAATTCCAAGGGTCATAATGACAATTTTAAAGATGATAAAATCAGTTATATACACATGATAATAAGTTATGGGTTGAAACATGCAAGATAAGGATCTCCAAGTGTCAATCCAAGTCACAAATTTTATGAAAAGTGGTAAGAAACTCCTCATTCTATCTCAAAAAAAACTACCTTCATGATTAGGCCTATTTGAATGCCTTATAACTAATTAGGATAAGGTAAAATAATTTGAAATAATATTAAGGGTATTTTTCATTCCTCTCTATGCATTGGTTGTAGGATTGGTCCTCTAGAATCACTTGGGAAGGAGCAATAATCATCTGTTGTCTAAAAAACTACTCTTTCATGCACCTTACCCACTTGGCCTCTAAATTGGATTTAGTTTCCCATGAAAATAAATGGGATGGATTTAATGAAAATTTTAAATACCATATATGGCCTTATAATTATTAAGGACACATTAAAATGAGCTCACTTGTAGTTTTCCATCTTCTTCACTAGCTTGTCCATTAGACCAGTTTTGACTGGCTGAGATGAATCACCTAGTTAAAGCACTTAGAATTTTTTTCAAGTTTTCAGAGTTATATGGGGAGTTATCTTAAATCTTATTATTTCCATCCATATTATTTTTATCTCTTGAAACCTTTTACAACTTGAAAAACACATAAAATAGTGAGAAAAACCCTATTTCTACCCCCATCCATATAAGTCCGTATAACACAAAAGCATTGGAGGGATTTTGCCTTATTTGTCTACAATTTATAATAATTCTCATGGTCACTATGTACTTATATTATCTTTTCAACTCCACTTTCTCAATTAGATCTCTACAAGGGTTTTAGATAGTTTTGGGTCTTAAATTTTGTTCATAAAGATTACACATTAAATTCTCAAATAAATGCACAAAATTGATCTGAGGGGACCCTATTAACATGTTAAAATTCCTTAGACTCCCATGCAAAACCTCCAAGAAGATATGAGCATCACAACTTGACCTATTGCTCTCTTTTCCTCTTTTCCTACATGTCTTTATGATCTCAAAAATGGTTTTCCTTTATTTTCCCTACACTCAAATAGTTCAAACACTTATATATATATATATATATATATATATATATATATATATATATATATATATATATCCCATAAATATTTTTAAATCATCTTAATAGCTCATCAAAATCTAGAAATAAAGATGACCCCCCTATAGATGTTAGGCCAAGACCTTATTCAATAGATTTACCTAAAAATATTGGCCTAAAATGAGTTTTGATGATTTCAATTTCATCCTAGAGGATTTAACAGGTCTAAAATAGTCCCTCAAATATGATTCAATCAATTGGAAAGCTTACCTAGGGCTAAAAGTGGTCATGACCTCACACTTGGTCATTAGGCTTAAACTTGCCCTTTAGGTCTATCTACAAACCTTGGAGCATGGATCAACCTTTTGTGTTTAACCCACCCATAATTGGTTTCCCATGTTTTTATGGATGTGATTCAACTTTCCAAATCCTTCTAAAGGCTCTCCTTAGCTTCTGGTCAATATGTTTCACTTATTTACCCAGGACTACCAGTTTCAAGCATGAGGGGAGTGCCCTATATCTTAGACAAAATAGAGGGAACTCCCTTATTTAATCATAAAATATATACCATTTTAAGAACTTATATATGTATTATATATGACCTATACAAATTTATATCTCTTGATGACATAATTTGACCCTTCAAAACCTAAAAAACCAAAACAGACGTGTATTTGAGCACTATGTGCAAAAATTTTCAAGAGTGGATTATAATATACTTGTTTGAGGTTATTTATTGATTGTATCTCCACTATGAATACCTATTTAGGTTCCTTGTAATTATTTTAGGCCCATGTTCACCTTTATTTACTTAGATTATCCCTTAGGATTCAAAACCCTATTCACTATCAAATTAGGAGTGATTGTCTTTTTGAACTATGTTATACCTTTCCTCTTAAAAATGACCTTTGTAGGTAATTAATATGAGTAATTAACATCTTCAAAGGTCATTAATACATTCTTAAAACAATTTGTTCACTTGGGTGACCTTGGTTCAGCATTTAGGACTTTTTCTTAACTCACTGCCTACTACACAATCATCACCTAATTATAGGTTGTAAACAGGTGTTTCAATGTATTTGAGTAGACTCTTACCACGTTTTTTTAGAAATTATGAAGTTTAATATGATTTATAGAGAAGGTATTCATAGGATTATTCACCATCCTATCCTCTCACTAGTCTCTTCTATGCACTTTGGTCAAAATTGGGTATTTCACTATCCTCTGACTGAAACACCCTATTCTCTGCCCATGTATGTGTATACTATCTCATTTGGGCCCATGATATGTAGAGTATTTTTATTAAGTTTTGAGACTATTTTATTACCTACCATGCATTGTTTCATCTTACATGCCTTTCAAATTCATAAAATGAGCCCTTTTCTACTTGATTGAGACACTTGACCCTAAACCCTATTATAGATAAACAATTCTCTATGTGAGGACATCTTAACCTAGGATATAATGTATAAATATTCCATGAATCCACATTTAAGTCATATACCATGTGTTTGAATCAATATCTTTTTTGGAAACCTCCAAGCACTATTCTAGTATCAACTTTTAGGTCATTGCTTAACCTTATTGTAGGTGCAATATTTATGGTTTGTGTGCAGACTAAGGTGTGAGTGGAAACAAAAATAAATGCATCATTCCCTTTGAGTGTCATGTTACATCATAAATATTATCTTAAACCATGCAAAACTATTCCATCATGAAACAAGATCTCATACTACCAATTTGGATGAAAAGGCCTATTATGGCTTAGGCCTGTAGATAACACTAGTTGAGTTTAGTATTTTTTAAAGCAACTTTGAGTCCTCAAGACACCATTATCCACTATTCCTCACCTCTTCAAAATTTTAATATATCTTTTAAATTTTAATATCTCTAAAAAAAATTCCCTAGAATGTACCAAAGTGTTGTTAAACTCATTGTATGACTTTGGTAAAAAGGTCTCAGACCTTTATTTTCATTTTTTAGGGTAAGTACCCATGAACTCAATTTCTTATCCTTTCCAACATGATTACACACTTTTTTTATATATACACTTTACATGGGTATTATATGGTCAACATAACATATTGGGATATAAGGTGAAACTCTCCAAGTGATTTAACACTTCAAAATAATCCCTTAGCTTTCTATTAAGCCACTTGTAGGTGGGCAAAGTCATGCATATAGGCAAAAAACTTCTATAGTTGTCATGGAATGATTTGAATTAATTATAAATTATATTTCAATGGTATAAATCCTCTCTTAAAAAATTCAAATGAGCCTTCCATGCATCACAAGGATTGAAGCCAATACTAAGGCTCTTATGACATCATCATGAAGGTTGTAGATGCTAGCTAACTGTATATATGGACAATGAGCATGAAATAAAATTAAATGGTTATATGAATGTCATTAAAAAATTAAAAAATATTTTCAAAACTTTCAAATGCATAATTATTATAAATTAGGTGTTTATACAAGCTCCATAACACTAGTCCAACATGAAAAATTCTTACATACACCTAGAAAAGAGTAAGTAGGGGTCTCTAAAATGACTGGTTGGTGTGACAAATGGGACTACAACCATGATAATGAAGGATAATTATATGAAAGGTTAAAATTGTGTTAAAGGATGCCTTTAAAACATTTATATGAATCTAAAACATCCCTGTGAATCTTTTGACAAAGCAAAAAACCTCTTGAAAATGGTGAAAACTTCCCATAACTCAAAAAATTGTAGCTTCCTACAAATTGAGATGATTATCATATAAATACCTTATGAAATATGAAAAAAAGTGTGGGTATAATTTGAGAAGGAATTAAACATGATCTAGAAGCAATCTTAGTAACTAGATTGTATGAACTTCTTTAAACCAAGGCAAAACCTGAAGGGTGCATAGATTAATGGGCATATTTGCATATTCAAATTCAAATGAATCATTTATAAATCATATTTGATCATTATAAAACTTATTGATATTAAAATTAATGTATCCAAGTGTAAAAAAACCTCCCAAAATCATTATTATTGAAACTCTTTCTACTGGTCGTACCAAGTACAAACCTACAAGTCACTTCTACATGTCTAAAAAGGCAAAAAAAGGGTAGAATAGTTTTAGGCCAATAATGGAACTTAAAAATAAAACCAAATGTGTAAATGAGCTTGTATAACCTAAAGATTCACATTTAAACCTTTTCTAAGTGGCACACTTCCTAAGGAAGTTGTACAAGTGCCAATCTCTCCTTTTTCTTTAAGAAAACTAACTTTTCTCTAAAAAACATACCATCTTTTCACTTAATAACTTTTTTGACACATAGGGCATGAAATAATCTATTTAGACCTTAAAATTTCCCAATAAACTATACAAAACATTAAATGCACCCTTTTTGACCTCAAAATGACCTAAAAATGATAAATGGACATAAAAACTAATTAACCAAAGCTAATATAACAATGAATGGCATAAAATGACCTAATAAACACCTTGTGACATGATATTACACCACCTATATACCTATAAAGTCAATTTTTTACCTATAGGTGCCCCAATTTGACTAAAAAGTCAAATTTAGTCAAAAAAATTGGTAACTCATAGGGGTAGTATGCCTATTATACTAACTAGACCAATAACCTTATTAGTCCATTAGGCATATGGAGTCATCTAAGGACTGAGACAATAAGAAAAATTTGACCATTGACAACAAACCTTTGATAAAAAAACATTAATGACTACCTCAACCACACAAAGCAAAGGACACAAGACAAAAAAAGACATAAAAAAGGCTCACACATGTGCATAAACACTTAGGGTAATTAGAAATAAACTATTATGTACAAATAACAATAAATCATACCTCCCTTTTGGATCAAATGGAAATTTTGAAATATCACCTTCTTCATTATATGGGACATGGTGCAAGGCATGTTTCTCCTTAGATTGGATGTTTGATAGATCAAACTTGTTCCTTGTCACTTAAATTATAATAATCTCAAGTATACCATCTTCAAATAATTATACAATGTACAATTATTTCTCTTGCATCCAAACATCTTTAAACTTGTCATTTGGATCCTCAATTGCAACTTCAAATGATGATTGAGTAAGACATACCTTCTTGTCTTCCATGGTTCTCTCAATAAGATTATGATTCTTCTTAGCTACAAGATCTTCTAGCTCATTAAGGATCTTTACAAAATCTATCCAATCTTGATCATTGTCTTTCATAGAAACCTCTTCTTTCACCTTATCATACACTTGGCCTTAAACTTGGTAAATATCTTCAATCTCTTGAAAGATCTCCATTTTTATTTATCAATCATCCTTTTCAACCACTTCTTGAATGTTAGTATCACTAAGTAGCTTCATAACAACAAGTTATTTACTAACAAAAAGAATTTTCTCTTCATGTTTGGTTAAACAATCAAGATCATGTTCTTTAAACTCATCAATAATATTGGGTTTATCATTAGCTATGCAACATTTTTGGGAAGAAGAAAATTTAACCAACTCATCAAATTCCTTGTATATGACATTTAACTTATACCATACATCTTCTTCCTCATGATCATTTTCAAGAGACACTTCTTCTATCTTGGTCTCATGAGATTCTCCTAGGACTGCCACTTCTTGAGAGATGACTTGAAGGTGTTCTCCTTCCTTGATAGTAAATTTATCTTCATGTTTATTATTATCATCTATACTATTTTTATAAGATGTATATTCTTCTTGAAGTTCTAAAATATTTTTTGTCTCCTTCTCCTTCATGGTGATGCCAAGACTAGGCATCTTAAAATCATGTGATCTAGCCCAATGAGGCTGCCAAGGTGGTAGGTTTTCTTCAAGAAAGAGTTCTCTTTATTTATCAACCAATTGATCCTAATTTGGTTCCCATACCACATGTACATCAAGGTAAATTATGATGGGGTAAGGAAGAGATGAAATATTTGGGGGAGGTGGCACATAAAACTCAAAATTAGATTAAGGGTGAAGTGTAGGGAGTTCTTCATGGACACACATCCCTCAAATATATAGACATCAGCTATTATATTTTCCTTCTATTTACCAAGTGGGGTATTTATGGTGATTTATTATTAATTATCACTCATTATATCCTCTTTATCAGACATGAATTGGATTTCCTCTTCTTCACTTACTTCTCTCAAGATAGGTTCCTCTTTGAGAAGGAAAGGTTGATGGATAGGCTCATAGATTTGAGGTGAAGGAGTTGGAGTATGAGATGTAGTGAAAGGTGAAGAGTTGGAGATGAAGTTTGGGATGAATAAGAAGGCTTATGAATGGGTTTGTAATATATAAAAGCACTAGTGAGATCATATGTAAGTGAATTCTTGGGTTGATTAGGAGGAGTAGCATCTACATGAGAAAAAGCTACATCTTGATAATGGTATCCTTGTGTATAATTCATGGAAACATTTGGTTTCATATGAAAATAATCATAGGAGTGATTTTGAGGCTGATAGGCAACATGATAAGGATTATAAGGATCATATTGGGATTGATAGAGAGATGTCTCTTGATATCCATTTTTATACGATTGTCCAACAATATGGTGTCCATAAGGAGAGGGAAATGGACTATAGGACTGCCATGACTCATAGGACTGTTGAGGAGAAAAATTTGGTTTATAAAAAGGATGATTGTGGGATTGATACACTTCATGACAAGGCTGATTATAGTCACACCAAGGCTCATTATGAACTTGTTCATATTGATGGGGAATGGCACAAGCTTGGAAGGTTTCACCAACTTGTAGAGAACAAAAATCAAAACTGAGGCTAGCCATGAAACTTCATTAGGAATAAATATCACAAGAAATGATCATCAAACATCTTCAAAATTAATACTTGGGCTGCTTGATAAGTTGATACAATTTCAAAGTCTCCATTGATGCTTTAATATATGCCTCCAAAGGTTGATTATTAAGAGACAACACCAAAAATATCCTAATCTCTTGGAACAAGAGTCTCACTGGGCATGCCAAAAATTATTTTCACTTGGATATGGACCCTCTGAGGAGATAAACATCTCTCCTCATCCAAGTGGCACAATGGAATCACCTCTACATTTGTGGATAACCTCGGGAATGAGGTGATTCTCTAGATAGGGTTAGCTCCCTTGATGTATTGCTTAACTAAAACTAAATTTGGAGAGTGAAAAGGGAGAGAGATAAATGAAATTAAATTAAATTAAGAGAGGTGATACACAAAATTGACTGATGACATCCAACCATTTGTGTATTACACTTGAAATCAAAGGACAAACTAAGCATACACTTCTCCAATCTTCATTTTCTCACATCAAGTCTACATTTTGGGGTTATGTATGAATGTGAAAAGCTAGGAGGACTATACAATTGGACTTGAATGGAACTAATGAAAATACTAACTTAATCTTTGACATCTCCTAAAACACTTCATGTGCCCTGCAAGAAGAAGTTGCAAATAGGTGAGAGAATGTGACAACTTGGTAAGGAATCCATAGTCTTCACTAAGAAAATTAAACATTAAAGTAAACCACACTATTAATAGTCATATAAGAGGTAAAAATTAGTCATTTTATTGATAAAAAAATATAAAATGATCAGGGATTCACCATACTCAAGTGTAACATCCCCTATAATGGCCAAAATGGCTAGCTCTTATATATCTTAAGAGGAAGAGAGAAAGATATAAGTCCAAGGGACAAAAGGATACTTGTAAATATGATATAATTAGTTATTAATTAATAAAAATAAGTTATGGGTCAAACCATGCAATATTAGGAGCTCCAAGTGTTAATCCAAGTCACAAAATTCATGAAAAGTGGCAAGAAACTCCTCATTCTAGCTCAAAAAAATTACCTACATGATTAAGCCTATTTGAACACCTTATATCTAATTAGTATCAGGTAAAATGATTGTAAATAATATTAATGGTATTATAAATTCATCTCC
Organism: Torreya grandis; assembly: GCA_037957365.1. NCBI lineage: Eukaryota > Viridiplantae > Streptophyta > Pinopsida > Cupressales > Taxaceae > Torreya > Torreya grandis. Next base: position 550,507 of record JARHVA010007996.1, on the reverse strand, counting down.
ATGCATTGTTTGTAGGCCTAGTCCTCTATAATCACTTGAGAAGGAGCAATCATCATATGCTATCTAGAAAACTTCTCTTTCATGTACCCTACCCACTTGGCCTCTGAATTGGATTAAATTTCTGATGAAAATATATGGGAGGGAGTGAATGATAATTTTAAATACCATCCATGTAATTATAAGTATTAGGGACACCTTAAAATGAACTCACTTGAAGTTTCCCATCTTTTTCACTAGCTTGTCCATTTGGCCAGTTTTGACTGACTAAGATGAATCACCTATTTAAAGAACTTAAAATCTATTTAAGGGAATTAGAGTGATATTTTTAGTTATATCAATTATTAATATTTCCATAAATATTATTTTCATCTTTTGAAACCTTGCAAAACTATTAAAACACACATAATAGTGACAAAAACCCCTATTTTTGCCCCCATTCATATAAGTCCATACAACAAAAAAGTATTGGAGGAATCCTGAGAGAGTCTTATACAATGTATAATATTTATCATGGTCAAAATATGTCTTATATTATCTTTTTAACTCTACTTTCCCAATCAGATCTCTATAAGGGTTTTGGAAAGGTTTTAGATAGTTTTGGGTCTTAAGCTTTATTCATAAAGCTTACATGTTCAATTCTCAAATAAATGTCACAAAATAGATCTTATAGGATCTTATTAACATTTAAAAATTCCTTGGACTCCCATTAAATACCTCCAATAAGATATGAGCATCACAACTTGACCTATCTCTCTATTTTCCTCTTTTCCTGCATGTTTGAATGGGTTTTGAGTTCAAAAATGGTTTTCCTTTATTTTACCTACACTATAATTGTTCATACACTTTTATTTCCATCCCATAAACATGTTTCAATCTTATTAATATCTCATAAAAATCTATAAATGAAGATTACCCCTATAGATGCTAGGCTAAGACCTTGTCTCTCTACAACTATTAGCCTAAAATGAGTTTTGATGATTTCCCTTGCATCCTAGGGGCTTGAACAGGTATGTCATAGTACCTCAAACATTATTCAATAAATTATAAATCCTACCTAGGGATAAAATTTAATATGATATCACAATTGGTCGTTAGGCTTAAACTTGCCCTTTAGGTCTGTATATAAACCTCAGAGCATGGAGCAACCTATTGTGTTTCATCTACTCTTGCTTGGTTTCCCATGTTTGTATGGATGTGAATCAACTTATAAATCCTCTTTAAGGCTCTCCTTATATTTTTATCACTACATTTCACTTATTTCCCCAAGACTACCAGTTTCAAGCATGAAGGGAGTGCCTTATATTTGATACAAAATAGAGGGTACTCCCCTCTTTCCTTAGACAATATCAACCATTTTAGGACCTTATATAGGTCTTAGAGATGCCCTATATAAATTTAGAGATCTTTATGACATCATCTAAACCTTTAAATCCTAAAAAACCAAAACATAGTTGTATTTGAGAACTGTGTGCAAGAATTTTCAAGAGTAGATTATACTATACTTGTTTGAGGTTATTATTTTCTTATATCTCCACTATGGGGACCTCTTTAGGTTCTTTATAATTAGGTTAGGCTCATGTTCATCTTGATTTAGTTATATTATCCATTAGGATTCAAAAGCTTGTTCACTATCAAATTAGGATTGAGTGTCTTTTTAAACTATGTTCTACCTTTCCTCTTGAAAATGACCTTTGTAGGTAATGAATAGGAGTCATTCACATATTCCAAGGCCATGAATGCATGGTTATAACCATCTATTAACTTGGGTGACCTTGGTTCATTATTTAGGACTTTTTCTTAACTCACTACCTGTTACATAGTCATCACCTAACTATAAGTTATGTTGTCATCAAATTGTCCACCCTAGGACACTCTATCAGGGTCCTACCATTTGATGCAACATGGAAGCATCTCTCAAGTTGTTGGTGAATTGGTAAGAGAGATGAATCTCTACATTATGAGGGATAGCTCCCTAGATTCATCTTTAAGTTCTTATCACCTAATATAATGCTTGTTTATGGGAAAAGGGTTAGGATTTTCATGAAAATGAAACAACACTAAAGAGGTGATACACCAAGACATATCCCATAGACTATCACACTCCTACTAAGCAACAAAGCTTTAAAAGACCAATTCTAGGCACTAAAAGATCCTAAAATAGTGTTTCAATGTGAAGATAGTCATACATAGGATAATCAACAAGATAACTAATCTAGGGGAAAGATTGAACACCATAGAGATAATTTCATACTTGAAAAGGAGCCTAGTATATTCATACACTTCACATGGCCTATTAAAATCAGAACTCTTGCTTAAACATGAAGGATAAAGAGGAGTAAGGATGACACCATCACTTAGTTTCACTATAAATCACTCACACACTTGAAAAAAATGTTATTAACTTAGAATCAGACTTGTATTCAATGTTGAAAGACAAAATGCAATATCATACTAGCAGGTCCTCACCATACTAGCTATGGTTTCCTTTACTATAGCAAACATGGCTCATACTTACAAAATTTTGAAAGAATAAAGAGAGAAGGGAAGTTGAAAAGGGATAAGGACATGTGTCCAAAGGTGAAAATTAGTTACAATGCATGTGGATGATGTGGAAAAGGAGTTATGAAACTAATTTACACATCATTCTATCCCAGATAAGCCTCATCTCCAAATGTGGCATAGCAATCTTCTTAATCATTCTCTCTTGTGAAACTACCTTCATGATGGGCTCTCAAGAGAACTTCAAAGCAGGTTAGGGACAAGTGTTTCATATAAATGAGGTGGAGGAGAGATCAATTAACTGATGTGGACATGTGTCCATCCCAAATTGAGCACCTTCCTCACATGTGGCATCGAAACTCTTCACAAACATCTTTAAGTCTTGAAACTCCTTAACAAGTGGAAAAAAGTAAGAGTTTGATCATGAAATCTCTTGAAAAAATATATTTTAATCTAAAGGACACTTGGAAATAATCTTGAATCATCTCAAATATTTACATTACTTGTAATCATAAATTCCCCTTTTAGGTGTCACAAGGCCTCCTTGTCTCATTAGGCCTAATTTGGCCAAAATAGATAAATTTTGGATTTAGCTCAATTGGTGAAATTTTTATTCATTAAATTCCTATTCTCATCATATTTAATTAAAATCAATCCATTCAGAATCATCAATCTCACCAAGAGCCCATTTTGCCTATTGAGCATTCACTAGGCATTGTCTTCTTATAGCCCTATTTTTACACAAGTTTCCTTGTGTAGGAGAATGTATGGAATTTCAATAAGTGAGACAATTTTTGAGTACCCTTTTCCCTAATTGTGCTTTATGCCAAGTTTCATGATGCTACACTCAATGAAAGTATGTTTTTTTAGATCAATTAGTCCTCTCAATTAGGCCTAATTAGGCCTTTTTATCCTAGAGGACAAAAAATGCTCATTTTGTGCTCCCAAAAATTTTAATTGATAAATTATCCTATGATTCAATTTTTTCATCTCCTCAGCATTCCTCATGTTGAATTTGAGCTCTTGATAATCTGTATGGACCCTTGTTATAGTATTAAGTGCTCTTTCTTAGCCTATTTTATACAACTTTGTACTTGCAATTATGGACCAATGGCATGAGATGAAACTCAGGGGAGTTATTTGAATCATATTTATTATTTAAAATATTTAAACATATATTTTAGTTCCTTCATTGTCCTTTCTCTCTCATTGGGTCCTAAACAAGTTTCTTGGAGGGTTTGGAGAACCTTACCCTCTTAAAAATAGTTCATATAGATGGCATGTTGAATAATTGAAATAATGGAAAAAATTTCAAGATAATTTCCCCCTCAAACCTCTCTAATCACCTACATTTACCATGTAAAATTTTATGAGAGTTCCAAGCATTTGAGGTTGGTCATCCATGTCTTTTCTGCACATTTTATGAGTTCTGAGTATACTTTAATCCAAAAATGGCTTCTTAGATAGTTTATCTACAATATTAATATTCCCACACCTCTTTTTATGTCTCTAAAACATTATATAATCATCAAGATCTTATAATTGAAGAATACCAGCCTTTTAAAAATAGGCGTAGACCTTACCAAGGGGTTTCCCATTCTTTCCCATGGTGACTACAACCTTTGTAGTGTAGGGTACCCTGTTTGATTTAAAGGATGATATAAAGGTTTTTAAGTTATTTTTAGATGTCCTAAATCTTATCCAAAATTAATTTTTTAATTTATTTTCTTATGGTCATCAATTTCACCATTTTCCCCAAAATTATCTTCTTTATGCATGGAAAATTACCCCTACTCTAAGATAGAAAAAGAGAGTTTTACCTATTATAATTGGAAAATTTATCATTATATAATATTAATTATGTATTTATGGTACCCTATACCAAATTTTTACACCTAACTACTCCATTTAGAATTCCATCAAACACCATTTCCAAGGTAGACTTTGACAAGGCAACCTGATGAAGGTAGGTAGGGTATGACTGTGTTTGAATTCTTTAGGGATTTACTTGAGTTTTATTATGATATGTAAGGATAATTAATTCATATAAAATCCTAATCAAACCATTTTATATCCTATTTTCCCTTTCAACCACTTCATGCCTTTATAATTATGAATTAGGTCTGTGACTATCTAGAGGGAACTCTTGTTTAACATACTAGTTATAGGTGATTTGGAGCTTGGTTAATGATTTATGGAATAAATAAAACCTCCTATATTTTTTTAAACTAATTTTAGTGATCCTATTTAAATTTTCCTAGCATTAAGTCCAAATTTTTATTCCAATTTACCTCTTGTTTTCAAGATCAGGTCATTGCTCATTAAGGACTAAGTCAGGCCCAAACCCCTATTTGTAGGTGCAAACTGAGCCTTTATTAATGAGTATGGACTCTCTATTCATGTTGAATTTGTCATGGAATCTCCTCATGCTTTTAATTCTCTTATAAAACCTCAAACTATCATCATTTTATGTTTAGGCCCTCAACAAGTACCCCTCTACCTTGACCATGACAGTCATACTTTATGCCTATTATAGGTGATTAGGTGGTGTTTAGGGTTTTTTTGATAGTGATATATCTTCCCATGAAGGTCATTGAAATAACCAAACACTCTCTTTATCCTTTAAATATCAAAACAATATCATAATTCCAACTTCTAACTCATTGTTCACTAACCTAGCTGTAGGTGATCCTTCTTAGGCCTGTGTACAGACAGGAAAGGGCTTAGGAAGTTTCAAAACATAAAATTCCACTTTGTCACTATATTTTTGGCTCATGGATTATATTTGGATCGTTTATGATGCTTTTAATTTAATGGAATAGTTATAACTTTACACTTTGAAGTGCAATGTCACCTTTTATCAACATCTTGTAGGTCATCACTGTCATAATTCAATGATTTTATGCCATTTTTAGAGGTTAAAAACTCCCATCTTCACTCAACCTCTACTCCTCAAATTTGGCATAGATCTTATGCTCACTAGATAATTTTTTTTTAAAGTTATGGGTATTAAAACCTCAAGGAGACATGTTTTCATAGGTCTACAACAACCCTTGGGACCTCTATTTTGCTTATTTAGGGACTGAAGTCCTCAAAACAATCAATCATTCTTTTGAAGGAAACACTCCAACTTTCACATAATTCTATACTTAATGGTATGAAATATAATACCCTTGGGTAATCTAGGGTCTCAATCATTAATTTCATCATGTTTCACCTTTCACCTCTCTGTATAACCTCCTAAACTTAAACATAAGTTGATTGTGAGTAGACTAAGTAGTGAACAAGGAGATTAGGCAATTTGGCTTTGGAGTATTATGATAATTTGATATTTCACAATTTAATCCAATGAATATAAATTTAAAAAAATGAACCCAATCATATCATACATCTTCAATAGCTCCTTCTACATTGTAAAACTCAGGTTACCCATCTATGGCTACAAACTTAGAAAATAAGCATAATTTTGAAAACTCCTTAAAGGGAATTAAGAGAGAAGTGTTGGATGATGTAAAAACCATTAGAGATGGCCTATTAAAACTTGAAAAAAACTTCATAAAATGCACACAACTCCATGAATTATTGAAAACAAGGAACATATGTACAACCATACCCCTCTTGAATGCAATCTCATAAAAAGTTGCCTGGAGTCAAACTGATTGTTCATAAAGGATGAGGCACCAAATTGAAAATTATTGATATGAAATTAAATTACACTTATAGTACTATCCACACCCATAATCACTCTTTCCAATTCAACCTGTATGGGCCATGGCAAGTGATTAAGTATGGCCTTTCTTTTCTTGCCAAGTGAAAATGGAGAAAAAAAAGTTATAGATGAACTTTCTTGAATTATCCTTGAAATACAAATTGGAAATGACCTATGAGGAGGTGAAGAGTCACTCCACCATGTTTTCAACTGATGGTGGACTTCATAAATCTGTATAAGTGCCCAAAAACTCCTATTTTTGAGGAAAAACTACCATTTATTAATCATAAAATATGTTTAACTATCAACTAACTGATTCTAATGTGATTTGACCTTATCCATGTTGATATCCATCTTGATGACACATTTTTAACTCCCACCATCTGTACAAGTTAATTAATGAGCTAGAAAAGTGGCCAAATGACCCTTTTACCACATAAAACCTAGAAAATGGTCAATTTATGACTTGAAGATACATTAAAACAATTCAAAGACCCTATTAAGACATTTTAAACACAATTTGGCACTTTTACTAAGTTTAACCAATGCTAACTTTGGTTGACTAAGCCAATATAAGTAGGATGGGTTTCAATAAAGACTAGGGAAAGGGTAAGTGAGACATGTATGATAATATATGACCCCATAGGACATATGAAACTTTCACTAAATGTTAAAAATAGTATGGGTTGACACAAATTTGACTTGGGGTCAAATTTGGTCAATAGGTTGTATATAGGGATTTCAAGGTGTTTGAGTAGACTCTTACCACATTTATTAGAGATTATGAAGTTTATTAGGATTGATAGAGAAGGTATTCATAGGCTTCTTCACCATCCTATCCTCCCACTAGTTTCTCTTATCCACTTTGGTCAAAATTGGGTATTTCACTATCCTCTAACTGAAACACCCTATTTCTTGCCTTTGTAGGTGTATACTATCTCATTTGGGATTTATACATGATATATAGAGGCTTTTTATTGAAGCATGAGACTATTTAATGACCTACCATGTAGTGTTTCATCTTACATGCCTTCAAATTCATAAAATGAGCCCTTTTCTGCTTGACTGAGACACTTGACCCTGAACCTTGTTGTAGATGAACAATTATCTATGGGATGACACCTTAACCTAAGATTTGATGTGGAAAGATTCCCTGAATCCACCTTCAAGTCATATACCATGTGTTTGAATAAATATCTTCTTTGGAAAACTCCAATAACTATTCTAGTATCAACTTATAGGTCACTGCTTAACCCTATTATAGGTGCACTCTTTATGGTCTGTGTATAGACTGAGGTATGAGTGGAAATAAAACTCAATGGTATCATTCCCTTTGAGTGGCCTATTACATCATAAATATTATCTTAAACCATGTAAAACTATTCCATCATGAAACAAGCTCTCATATTACCAATTTAGATGAAAATGCCTATTATGGCTCAAGGCTATAGATAACACTAGTTGAGTTTAGTGTTTTTTAAAGAAACTTTGAGTCCTCATGACACCCTTCTCCACTATTCCTCACCTCTTCAAACTTTTCATAGGTCTTATCAATGCTAACATATCCAAAACAAAGTCACTAGAATGCACCAAAGTGTTGGTAAACTCATTGTATGACTTTGGTAAAAAGGTCTCAGACCTCTATTTTCATTTTTTAGGGCAAGTATCCTTGAACTTAATTTCTTATCCTTTACAAAATGATTACACACTTATTTTGTTCTCTATACACTTTCCATGGGCATGATATGGTCAACATAACATGTTGGGATACAAGGTAAAACTATCCAAGTTATTTAAGACTTCAAAACAATCCCTTAGCTTTTTATTAAGCCACATGTAGGTGGGCAAAGTCATACATACATGCAAAAAACTTCTCTCATTGTCATGGAATGAGTTGAATGAATTATCTATTGGATTTCAAGGGTCCAAAGCCTCTCTTAACACCTTTAAATGAACCTTCCAAGGATTGAAGATAATACCAAGGCTCTGATGACATCATCATGAAGGTTGTAGAAGTTATTTGATTGTATATATGGATAGTGAGCATGAAATAGAACAACAAGGTTATATGAATGGCCTCAAAACAATTCAAAACTATTGTAAAACCTTTAAAATGCATAATTTTTATCAAGGTAGTCTTGAGATAAGCTCCATAAGACTAGTCCAACCTGAAAACTTCTTGCATACACTTGGAAAAGAGCAGGCAAGGGTCTCTAGGATGACTCGTTGGTGTGATGAATGGGATTGTAACCATGAGAATCAAGGAGACTTGGATAAAAGGTAAAAATGGGGGTCAAAGATACCTTTTAAATATGTATATTAATCTAACACAACCCTATGAATCCATTGACAAAGCATAAAAACTCTTTAAAATGGTGAAAACTACCCATAACTCAAAAAATTATAGCTTCCTACAAATTGAAATGATTATCATATAAAAACATTATGAAAGATGAAAAAATGTGTGTGGATAATTGGATAAGGAAGTCAAAACTCTCTGGAAGTAATCTTAACAACTAGATTTTATAGACTTCTTCAAACCAAGGAAAAGCCTAAAGGGTGCATAGATTGATAGGTAGATTTACACAGTCAACTTCAAATGAATGGTTCATTAAAAAAATTGATCATTATAAAATTTATTTATATGAAAATTAAGGTATCTAAGTGTTAGAAAACCTCCCAAAAGCATTTTACCTAAAACTCTTTTTACTAGTTGTACCAAGTACAAAACTGCAAGTCACTTCTACATGTTTAAAAAGGCAACAAAATGGAAAAAATGGTTTTGGGAAAAAAATGGAACTTATAAATAAAACCAAGAGTGTAAATAAGCTTTTGGAAGCTTAAGATTCACATTTAAACCTTTTTCAAATGGTATACTTCCCAAGGAGTTTGCACAAGTGCCAATCTCTCCTTTTTCTTTAAGAAAATTAAATTTTATCTGAACAACCTACCATATTTTTAGTTTTTTAAATTAATTAAGACATTTTTGGACACATGGAGCATAATATCATCCATTTTTACCTTCACATTTCCCAATAAACTTATACAAATCATTAAATACACCCTTTTTGACTTACATTACACTTATAAGTAAAAACTTGACTTTCTAGGTCTATATGGGGTGTAATATCATGTCCAAATAGATGATCATTTGCACCTATAATATTACACCCCATATAGACCTATAAAGTGAATTTTTTACTTATAGGTGCCCCAATTTGACTAAAAAGTCAAATTTGGTTAGCATAAACATTAAGACATAGCCATGTTGTGTGTATGCTTTGATTCCACTTCCTAATTATCATGGGATTTAGGAATTAACTTCTATATTTCATGTATTTAATCATTAAAATGTTTGGATATCTATTAAGAACCATGATTTAGTTTAGAGAAGGCTTGGGTATTTCACTACTTCTAGCCAGGCATCCATAGCCATGAGAGAGATGGCTTTGGCTCCATTCAAGGCCTTGCTTCACTACCAGCTAGGCATCCATAGCCTCAATTGAGATTACCAAAATCACCTTTTCTTAAAAATATTTTTATTTTATATTAAGTTCTTATTTTTGTATTTTTAGATCATTCTATCTTTCTAGCAAAGGTTGGGAATTAGGTTTGCCATATTTAGGGATTTAGTAAAATGTTTGATCTTTAGACAATCACCTATGGTTACAACCTTTGTTCCAAGAAAAGATGTTTGTCAAGTGCAAACATGACTATGTTTTAATAGTTTAAACTTTCATCCCACATGTGAAATTATTCTTAAATCCATGTTTAGATTAGAGTAATATTTAAGTTCTTATGGAATAGTTAATCTAGTTACTAGTCCTTCCTAGTTTCTTCAAACTATAAGATACAACTTGCTTTTAAAATCCATGGTCAACACTTGCTTAAGGTTCATACCCACATACCTAAACTTTTGGATTTCTTGAATAATTAGGTGAACTTTGAGTTGAGTTTTATCCAAAGGACTTATTAAAAGTAAGCAACAAGGCACAAAAAAGCAAACAAATATATACAGACATTATTTACAAACAAAGGATAGGAATGAAAGAAGAAGGAAAAAAACAAATCTAAATACCTATACTAATTCCATAAATAAAATACCTTTAGGATCAAATGGAAAATTATTTATCCTACCATGTAACCTTGAAGTATGATTGCTTCCTTTTCATGGTAGCTACTAGAAGATATGAGTACTTGTGTGTTTGTGTCTCCTTGGTGATGTATCTTGGCTTCCTATTAGCATTATTTGATGCATGGATCTAATATATGAATCTAAGACCCAATAATCTTACTCTAAAATTCTTATACTTTATAGAAAGAGTGATAATTCTACTTCATTCATAGACTTATAATAGCATATGTCATCTTTGTTCAACCATGACAACTTAGCTAGCATTCTTTGGCAGGTGTCTTCATTAGGTTCTATTTGAGGTGGAAATGGACTACTAATATTTGCATGAAAATATTCCATTTTATCATAAAAGGATTATCCATCATGATTAACTGAATGAAACTCCTTTAGGATCTTACCATGTTAATCCCACATCCCTAACCTTTTGATGGGATCATGTGAAGATTCCTGATTCATTGCACTTGCTTCATCTTCATTTTCTATGAAGAATGGCATTTCTTTTACCTAATTAGGATCCAAATCATTTTGCTTTGGGATGCCCAAAATAATATTTCCTTCATCTATTTGATGTTTTATCTCATCAACTGCCATCTTAGTCTTTCCCATTTCAGTCAAGAATTTATGGCATAATTGTTGCCACTGGTCATCTTCTTCAGGGATATCCTCAATCTCAGCAATGACCTCATATGAATTGTCCTCATAGCTAATTTTTTAAGAGAGTTCATCTTACATATGATCTTTTTTGACTACTATAAGTCTTTGAGAAGTCTCTTGAAAATCATTTTCTAGATTGTATTCATGTGATTGTTTATCTTGAACCATTGTCACTTCCTCTAGAGTATCTTCATCTTCTTATTCAAATGAAAAATAAAAGGTCTTATCATGTATGTCCTTGAAAAGATAGATGTCCCTAGAATAATGTATTTATTAAACATATGTTTATATGTATCCTTTTCATTTTGATATGTTTTAAAGACATTCCAATGATCATCTAAACCTATATCATAAAGATTCATTTCATGCACCTTCTCGAATGACCTATTGTTGTTGTTATCATGAAATATATTTGTGGACCTATCAAAACTTTAAGAATAATAGTTTATATTATATTTTTCCCTAATATTTCCCACTTGCTTCTATAATTTAAGTAAATCAATACTTAGCCTTTGAACCAACTTAAGTATGGATCCATCCTCATTCTTTGGTTCTTTTAAGTTGTGAACTTGATTGTTATTACTAGTGGGCACTAAAGCTCTCTATCCATATGGATGAAATCCATTAGTAGAATATTCAAGAACCCCAAATCTTAGCCAAGATGGGCATGGTTTAAGGGCAATTGGTTTGAGACTGATGTCTAATTTAAGATAGAAACACTTTGATTAGCATCAAGAATGACATTTAGTGCTGGGAAATTGGAGTTGACATTTGGGATAACATATGTAAGCTGACCTTGAGGTTGAATTTGATAATTGATTAATATAGCTTCATCATAAGCTAATTATAAGGTGTTTATGACTCTAACATACCTCTTAAGGAACATAGAAGTCATGAGATCCAAATCATCCTTGTAAATATCTAAGGATAAAGCCTCATCAGGTCTATAAGAAGTTATGGTTTTGTTACACAACTTCTAGAATGTATCATTGAAGGCTTTAATGGTATCACTAGAATCTCTCTTAATAGTGGTGAATTATTGATATAGAATGCATGGACTAATGATATTTCTAAATTGATCAATAAATATCTTGTTAAAATCATCCTAGCTAGCTATGTAATTCTCTAGAAGGTTAAGAAACCATTTGTATGCAACATCTTTGAAAGTAAATGGGAATAATCTACATGTTACATCTTCATGAATAAAATTCAAGAGTCTCAAAGTAGCCTTAAATCTTTTAACATGTTCTTTAGATGTGACAACATTATTAGGATTAAAAGAAGGCAAATACATTTCAAGATTTTGAGGAAGATCATGTACTATACCTAGCATGTTGATTGAAGAACCATCTAGCTAAGCCATACCTTGAACACATGAACACCCTAACTTGGTGAATTTGGTTGAAACATTGAAATATTATGCTCACCTCAGTCTCACTTTTGGTAATTTTACTTGTGACCTTGAAACCTATTTAAAATATGACACATTAAACCAACCTTTGTAAAGTATAATGATTATGTTTTCACATTAAGCTAATTTTGCATAAATACATGTAAATCATAATTATATTTAACTAAATAATCTTAAATATACATCTAAACTAATTAATTAGAGTGATATTTACACATCTAAGTTTTAATAAACTCAAATTTGTAAAGAACTGCTCAATCTTTATACAAAATTGCTATTACTAACCTTAAACACGGGGAATGCACAAAGTATGAACTACCTTTGCAATAATATCCATTTATATTCAAAGAGTATTTATCTTTAGCTAAAGTAAGCCTAAATACTATAAATATTAATTATATGTACATAATTATGCTAAAAATAACACATATATGCAAAGAATACACCAATCTTTGATCAAAACACACCAAAATAAGTAAAGATTTTAAAATTTTACATAGATCTGATTATGCCCTCATTCTATCACCAAAAAAGATTCACCTATTGATGCCTTAATATGTATCATAAGTGCTTAGAGTGTTTAAAGAACACTTCTCATTTTAGAATTCAAAGAAATCTATGCATGAGTTATACGTTGTGATAATATTATTATCGGTTGATGGAATAGAGGCAAAGTAAGTGGATTGTTTCACAATATTTATAAAATTTGGTGGTTAGGAGCCACCATGTACAATTAGTTATCTTTGAAAAGAGTAAGAAATATGAGTTAATATCAGTGAATTATGATCAAATTCTAATCTAAGGACTAATCTAAAATGAATATTTACAATGGAAATTAAGCTAGAATGATCTGATTAAAAAAGAATCAAAAGAAAGGGTAAGGTAAAAAAGAGTTATTACCAATATTTATCCCAAACATCATGAAAATTTTCAAATATATTTCAATCATACACTTAACCAATATATAATAAGAAGTAGCATGAACTCAGATCTTACTACACATCAGGCTAACATCTAAGGAGTGAAAAGTAATGCAAATAAGAGCCAAGTTCACTTTAAATATCTAACTTTAGAAGTAAATAGCAAATGCAATCAGAGTAAAAATATAAAATGAACATGAGAACCTTTAGTCAACCTAGATTTGCATAAATTGATAACTCTATAATTAAAATATGCATGCTAATAATTTAAAATAATCATTCAAATATAGAAATAAGAACAAACAAGTGAGTGAGAAACCATAATAAAAATTGACACAAATGAATGTGGATAATCTTTGTAGAATTCCTCACTTGTATTAGATGCTCAAAAGTTTAAAAAAGTTTTGTCTAAAAAACTCACTCCTATTTTTACAATTGATAATGCTCCTTTTATAAGATGCAAGGAAGCATGCCATTCAGTCCTAACCAATTAAAAAAGCATAGGTGTAGGGATAACTATGATTTCCACAAATGTTCTTAGAAATACACTAGACTTTCCTAATGGATTGATCTATAGGCAATGTGTTTTACAAACAACACATGCCTTTACAAACATAATATTACACTTTTAAAATGGATAATATTTATTTATAGGAAGAATATTCCTAAGTCTCTTACCCATTAGGACCCCTATGCTATTGCAAGATCTTCGTGTTTATTTGATGATCTTGGCCTAGAGTAATCCCCTTATCTACTTTTGAGGTCAAAATATAATTCTATGTTCCCTTAAGAAACACTCCTTTAAGATACCATGGCATGTTAGATTACTCATTAGTGGACCCTATATCGAATTGTCTTTATACATATGATAATTTGGGCTCTTTTTTGCATTACCAGGTTTGTAAGGTCTCTAATTTAACACATTAAACCCATGTGGCTCTGATATGGCATCCCTATGGCATCCTACTCATCTTTGTACAAAAATGACTATTACCTTTGAAGATCTAGCTTTGATCTCACACCATCCAATTTGTCTACATGAATCAACATAGTTCATAGATCTTTAAATGATTTAGATCCAAAAAGCTATCTTAAAATTGATATCCTCACAACCATCATTTGATGTTCATGTGAACATACTTGATAGGTGCATGACCATCAATTTTAATCTTATCTTCAAAACTATCTACTATATTAAAATTGATGTTCTTGTGACCATCATTTGACATCCATGTAAATGTCATTAACGGGTGTGTGATGATAAAATTTAAACACATATTTGGTACTATTTGATATCTTAGATTTGATGTCCACATGATGATCATTTGACATCCATGTGAATGTAATTGACAAGTGCACAACCATCAAATTTAAATGCATCTTTGGAACTATTTTTTGAGCTTTCCATTTGTCATTTCCTAGTTTATCCTATTTCTTGTGTGTGCCACTTGGTGATCTCGTGTCATTGGATCAACTAGGCCTGAGTAACTGTTCACCATAGGTTTTGATCTAGGTAGTCAAATGTGATTGGTTCCCTATGAACAATAGGAAATATTAAATCTAGGTCATGGGAATGATATAAAACTTAGGCTAAAATCATATTAAAATGACCATGGCTCAAAAGAGTCTGATGAAATCAATGTCTTGAGGAAATTGTCTCAAGCCTTTTATGTCAGACAAAATATCTGATGACAAAATTTTAAAGGGTCATTTTAAAAATTTATGAAGGGAACTTTCAAAAATATTGAAGGGTAATCTTAGAGGGAAAAGGGCCATTTCAAAAAGGCTGAAAGGTAATTCTATAGGGCAAGTGTCATTGACAAAACATTCAAAGGGTAAGTTACACAAAGCCCAAAGGGTATGCACCTTTTAGCCTTTATTTTGGGAAAATTTCATTATAAAGATTACTATGGGTAATTATTTCAAGCCTTCTATGTCAAACAAAATATCCTATGACAAAATTTTGAAGGGTCATTTTAGAAAACCCAGAGGGTATGTTCAAAATCTTAAAGGATCCTTTTAAAAAATCCCAAAGGGTATGTTTGAAAGATAAAGTGCCCTTAGCAAAAAGATCGAAGGGTACATTTAAAGATCTGAAGGGCATTTTCAAAAATCTAGAGGGTATTTTTTGACAAAATTATTGTGAGGAAAATGTTACAAAAAGATAAGTCTAAAAAAAATGCCAAACACATAAGTCTTGAAAGTTAGAAACATCACAAAAGGACCTCAAAAACAACAAAGACATAGCATCTAAGGTTTTTATCATATTAATAAATATGATAAACCTTAGGGTAAGGCTTCAGGCTAAACCTTATAATAAAGGGACCATGTGATTACACAGAGCAAGCTAGGATAAAAGGGAACAAAGGGATCATAGGACATAAAAGAGACCAATCATAGGATTTTTAGCCTAAGGTTTGGTTGTGTTGAAAAACATGACCAAGCCTTAGGATAAAAAATAGACTAAGTCCATGGTATGATTAATTTTTACCTACTTAAATTTAAATAAAAAGCTCCTACCAAATTTTAATTTTAATTAGAAGGTCCAAGTAAAAAATTAATGAATTTAATTAATCAATTATAGATCAAGAATCATAAAATATCAATTTAACATTGAATCATAAAAATTTAATCATGTTCATTTCCAGATGAGTTCTATTAAACCTACAACCTGAAACATAAATATCTAATGTTAGCACTTTAGATAAGATTAAACTAGAACCATGAACAAATAAGTCAGCCAAATCTGTGGATGATATTCAAATAAATAATATGTGTAAACATGTTAGTGACAATATGATCAAGTGAATTTTTTAATTTCAAAGTAAAAATTTGAATAATTTGACATATGGGTCCCCATTTTTCAAGAATGGGGGTATGTTGACCTCAACAACTAGGAAACCAAAATATTAGTGCCATTTGTGAGGATAAAGACATGGAAAAAAAGAATTTTAGGTCTAAATTTATGCATGTTATTATTATATGAGATTATAATTTGAAGGGAGAATGTTAGTAGGTGTAAGATGCAATAATCAAGATGTCATACTAAAAACAAAGATACATATTAGAACATTAATACAATAGACAATAATATGAAAAAATATCTTAAACACCACCTTTTATCATGCTTTAAATTATGTAAAAAAAATTAGCATGTTGTATAGATATAAGGATGGAAGGAGGATAAAAATAAATTAGAAAAAACTTAAGCCTTGATATTAATATTATGCATGAATAATGGATTGGCATGAATATAATTTTGTTTTCACCAAAAAAATTGTCATTCTATTAGTCATAGCCTAACACATTTGTATTGAAGAGGTGATTGAAACTGTATCAATATCTAGTAACCCTATTTTAAAATTTCATTCAACCCACAAGATGGTAAAGCTGAAAACTATAGATAGGGGAAGAATTCATATACACTAGGGAATACTCCTAGAAAAGAGGAGATAGATTTAGAGATGGGATTGATTGGAAATTTTGAATAGGTTCACTTCATCTAGAGGATAGAGTGTGTTAAATTAAAGAGTATTTAAATGTGAAGAGGGATATAGTCATTTTAACAAGAATAGATTATATTAACTCATGCACAACACCTAATGATGTAAAATTGGATGGGATTAAAATATGATAGAGAATGACTTCAACTAATTCACCAAGGTTGAAAAAATATGTCTAGCTAAATATTATATTCTCTAATTTCATATTCTATACTTGATAGTATATAAGGTTATGGAGGAAAATTTGAATAATACAACTTACAACACAAGTTGCATATGTTTAATATTTTGTGTGTGTGTGTGCGTGTGTGTGTGTGTGTGTGTGTGTGTGTGTGTGTGTGTGTGTGTGTGTGTGTGTGTGTGTGTGTGTGTGTGTGTGTGTGTGTGTGTGTGTGTGTGTGTGTGTGTGTGTGTGTGTGTGTGTGTGTGTGTGTGTGTGTGTGTGTGTGTGTGTGTGTGTGTGTGTGTGTGTGTATCATGGACATAAGGGTAGATAAAATGTTTATGGACACTATGATATATGCATTTAATATAATTAAATATTTTAGCACCCTGACACCATAATTTACTCAACTAACTAGATTAATGCCTCCTATTATTTTAAAAAAAATATATAAAAGGGTTATGTTTTAACTATGATGAAAAATGTATTACATGACATTATACAATACTATTATGTAGTGTGTAAAACAATATTATAATCAATTATAGACCAAGAATCATAAAATATCAATTTAACATTGAATCATAAAAACCTAATCATGTTTATTTCCAAATGAGCTCTATTAAACCTACAACCTGAAACATAAATATCTAATGTTAGCACTTTATATAAGATTAAACTAGAACCATGAACAAATAAGTCAGCCAAATCTGTGGATGATATTCAAATAAAGAATATGTGTAAACATGCTGGTGATAATATGATTAAGTGAATTTTTTGATTTCAAGGTACAAATTTGAAGAATATGGGTCCCCATTTTTCAAGAATGGGGGTATGTTGACCTAAACAACTAGTAGACCAAAATGTTCATGCCATTTGTGAGGATAAAGACATGGAAAAAAACAATTTTAGGTCTAAATTTATGCATGTTATTATTATATGAAATTATAATTTGAAGGGAAAATGTTAGTAGGTGTAAGATGCAATAATCAAGATGTCATACTAAAAACAAAGATACATATTAGAACATTAACACAATAGACAATAATATGAAAAAATATCTTAAATGCCACCTTTTATCATGATTTAAATTATTTGAAAAAATATTAGCATGTTGTATAGATAGAAGGATGGAAGGAGGATAAAAATAAATTAGAAAAAACTTAAGCCTTGATATTAATATTATGCATGAATAATGGATTGACATGAATATAATTTTGTTTTCACCAAAAAAAATTGTCATTATATTATTTATAGCCTAACATATTTGTATTGAAGAGGTGATTGAAACTGTATCAATCTCTAGTAACCCTATTTTAAAATTTCATTCAACCCACAAGATGGTAAAGTTGAAAACTAGAGATAGGGGAAGAATTCATATACACTAGGGAATAATCCTAGAAAAGAGGAGATATATTTAGAGATGGGATTGATTGGAAATTTTGAATAGGTTCACTTCATCTAGAGGATAGAGTGTGTTAAATTAAAGATTATTTAAATTTGAAGAGGGATATAGTAATTATAACAAGAATAGATTATATTAACTCATCCACAACACCTAATGATGTAAAATTGGATGGGATTAAAATATGATAGAGAATGACTTCAGATAATTCACCAAAGTTGAAAAAATATGTTAGCTAAATATTATATTCTCTAATTTCATATTCTATACTTGATAGTATATAAATTTATGGAGGAAACTTTGAATAATACAACATGCAACACGAGTTGCATATGTTTAATCTTTTTTTTTTGTGTGTGTGTGTGTTATCATGGACATAAGGGTAGAGAAAATGTTTATGGACACTATGATATATGAATTTAATAGAATTAAATATTTTATCACCCTGACACCATAATTTACTCAACTAACTAGATTAATGCCTCCTATTATTTTTTAAAAAAAATATAAAAGGGTTATGTTTTAACTATGATGAAAAATGTATTACATGACATTATAAAATACTATTATGTAGTGTGTAAAACAATACATGACATTATGTAGTGTTTATAACAATACTATTATACATTAAAGGCACAACTAAATAATAAAAGAATAAAAATTCAATATTCTAGATGAGTTTTTGGAATAATTAGCATAACCATGTCTAATTATCTATTTTCATGCACTCATAGCCATGTTTGTGTAATATTTTTATATATGCACATTTTATTTTATTTTAAATTAGTTTATTTAGCTTTGTTTACTTATTCTACTATGTACATCTCATAGGATTATATTAGGATAAGTGGCACTCATAGCTTGACCACTTCATCTCTTATGTGCCTATTCTTGTGGAGGTTGTTGCACACATGTTTACTAAATAATCAAAAAAATTGTTGGAATAAAAATCTTGATTTTGATATATATTTACTACTTTGATTTGTATACTTAAGATAGTTTTTAATAAAATTCAATTAGTTGATTTTCTATATCTCATTTTATTATTACTTGAAACTTATTCTATAATTTATAGAGTGGGTAATAACTATGGATAAATTATCATGAGTATTGTATACTCTTTCATGGTACCATAACGAGGTTATCCTAGTTTGAATTGTGTATTTATACATTTTTAATCAATCCAACATTCTCACACTACTACCTATGCCCCTAAGAATTTTTTAATGCTAACCCACATTCTATTTTTTCAAAATCAGATTATGGGTTTATTTTTTTATGTTAAAACTATTAAATTTGGAAATTTTCTAAAATAATTTCTAATCTCATAAAAAATTAGATATCTTGGGTAAATTCAAGTATTTTTAATTAATATTAATGAGTAAAATACATAATTTAAAAAATCTTAGATTTTATGAAGCTTCTGGTGATTTTTTACACTTTTTTGAAAGTTTTGATTTGTAGGACAAGTATGGAATAGTAGAGAATGCATTACATTTTTTTCAATTTTTTTGAAAAAACATGGGTCAACTATTACAACAATAGATTCTTCTCATGAAGATATTTTATTAAAATCTAATTTTTAAAAAAATGGAGCACTGAGTCACACATGACAAACAGTTTAAGGTAAAAGTAAAATTGGAAGCTAGCATTTAGTATGGGATAACCTCCAATAATCATTCCTATGGATTTTTAGGGTGGAACCACCCATTTATACCACTACCATAACCTATTTACACCACCATCACCACACAAGATATTATTTTTTTTTTTAGAGTTAATATTATTTTGTTCATTTTCATGTGAACATGTTAGATTTGTCATGTTGGTTTAAGTGTGTGTATTTGTAAAGAATTATAGCTAGGGTGATAAGGGGGTCTAATCACATCTATCTATTTTTTAAACATGATTAGCTGACTTTATTCATTTTGAATAAAGACTTTTGTATTGGCATACTAAAATTAAAGCTGACATGGTGGTTAAGTATTGTTTGTGAATGATTTATGTGTGCATGAATTTAGGGTTAAAATAATCCAAACTATTTTAATATTGAAAAAAAATTAGTGTATATATGGCCAATAATGACTATTTTTAAGCCCCCTATGAAAATTTGTTAACTTGTTGTCACTATTGACTAATGGCATTTAAGTGGCAAACTTTAGAGGCACATAGCTTTTGAATGAAGAGGCCTAGATGGGTTATTTATTTTTCAATCTTCCTATTTTTCAAATATATATGCATTAGTGTCATAAATTTTTTTGGTTGAAATGGGTTCCCATAAATTTTAGTTTTTTCCATAATATTCTTCATTTTCATCCTTTTTTGGACCTTTGGAAGATCATATCTTTTGATATATAACATGTACTAAGGTGCCATTTTTTTAAAAGTGCACATTTTTTGTGATATTCATAGTTGTGCCTTAAAAAAAATTCTATTAAATTTATAATTTTTACCTGTAAAAAAAATCTTCCCATTTAAAACTCTAAAATATCAATAAAATTCAATAAATTATAAAGTTCCACAATTTTTTTTTTGCTGGGGGGGGGGTGGTCTTTTTAATGCATAAAATATTTATGGGAGGGTTGGAAGGAATTTTTTTAATTCCATCTTATCTCTATATTTTGATCCATTTCCTTTAATTTTATTCATCCCCTTACACTAATGATTGAATATAGGAAAATTGACCCTTTAACTCCACATAAATTTCAAACTTGGAAGCAAAAGATGAAAGAATTGTTATAATCAAAAGGTTTATGGTCATTATTATCAACTACACAACCAAATTTTACTAGGGATTATGAATATTTTGTATATAAAAGAAAATTGATTAAGCCATGAGACTTATTGGCATGAATGCAATAGATAATTTGGTGTTTCACATCATGAAATTAAAAACACCAAAATAAGTATGGGATAGTTTTGAATAACTATTTAGGAAAATCAATGAGTTTAGATCCTTGAAAATTTATGTTGAGTTGTATTCTCTTATGCCTAGTTCCTTTCCTTCCCTTTAATAATTTATTACCAAATTCAAGTTTATACTCTCCCAATTGAAAGGTTGTGTAAAAGCCAAAATAGATTATGAGTGTGTCTTTATTATTTTGTCTAAGTTAAAAGGTCCATTTTAGGTCTTTTCTTCTACATTATATTACTCTATATATGTCTTAGGTACATCATCAAAAATTACTTCATTTATAGATATTTTGTGAATGTCTCACTAGGGAGATATCCAAGCTTGTCCAACTTGAAATTATCCCTAGTTCGTAGGAATTATTTGTTCATACACCTAAAGGTAAGATAAAGGCCAAATCCAGGACTAAAAATAATATATAAACCATTAATTATTCTTCCAAAAAATATACATTGAGACTCTTTCTTATAAATCAAATGTGTCTCCCTCTATGTATAAGAAGATGTCTATTGATCCATGTCATTTTTGTGGCAGATCAAGTCATCCCAAATATAGGTGTTGGAAGAAAATGGAAGCTATGGAAGAAGAAATGAAATAACATAAAATTTATATTATTTCTTATTCTTATTCCAAATTAAAAT
This sequence comes from Torreya grandis, assembly GCA_037957365.1. Taxonomy (NCBI): domain Eukaryota; kingdom Viridiplantae; phylum Streptophyta; class Pinopsida; order Cupressales; family Taxaceae; genus Torreya; species Torreya grandis. The sequence goes on along the minus strand of JARHVA010007996.1, from coordinate 528,556 downwards.
GTAAATCACTTTCATCTAGAGCATTGATTGCATCTCCAAATAACTGAATATTGGATTTAGGTGTTTCTCATCACATGATCTTCTTACTTCTCCTACTACTAGCATTTTTCCATAGATTTACATTAGGAATTATTAAGATATAGATGTTAGGTTAAATAATAACTAAGTTTCAAGATGGATGACTCAAAAATGTTCCTAATATTGTTTGTAATATTATTTTAGTATATTAATTTGTCCGTCTAGAAAGATTATGGAGTTATCTCCTCATGATGTTGTGATCAAAGAGTTGCAATATCAAGTGGTAATGATTGATTTAGGAGATGTACATCATGGTTCATGTTTGTATATTTTTTTAATGGTTTTTATTCTTATTTAGATTCATCCCTTGATTATCTTGTTAATTCTTTGATAAAACTAGGGCATGAATGTTAGTGGGTAAATATTAGTGCAAAAACTACATGTTTGGACATATTTGATAAATATATATATAATATTGGATTTATTATTACATGGTTATTCTAATTACATTGCAAGCATATTTAATCCATGAATAGTTAAAATAAGTTAGAACAACATAGGATTCACATTTATATATGTGGTTTCATAATGTACTAGTGGGGTTAGATTCATTGTAATCAATAGATGATTCAAAAAGTATGGTGGATTTATTATAACTAGGAGATTGCTCGATAACTATTGTTATATGTTTGATAATTTTATGTAAATAGATTCATCTAAGTTTTCTATGGTTTCTTTCTCTATTTTTTCATTGATTTGCATAGTTGGATGAATGTGAATGGATTTTTTTGTATTTTTCTTACTGGTGTTTTGCTTCATGCATATTTAAGCTTGATATATGAAATTATTATAAATTATTAAGTTAATAATTTATGTTTTCTTCATGAAATGATCCATTTTTTTATTATCTATGTTATCTCATATTTCATAACTTGATTTGCACAACTATCCCTATAATTAGCATGTTCTAAAGAAACATTAGGAACCTTGATATTAATGGTGTAATGAGCATGGATCCTCATTGGCTAAGGATATGATTTGATGGTTACCTAGTCAGAGAGAGGTAGAAAGATAGTTAGAATAAAAGATTCATAAATTGGTAGAGGAGGAATCATAAATCATAGGATGTACCATGCGATAAATAGTATAAGAACATATCTATGGCAAGACTTATGAAATATTTTGGTACAAATTGCCTAGACTATTAGCTGCTTGATTGGCTCAATTTGGAATATCATTATTTTTTAATTAGAACTATATATGTTATTACATGAACTAAATAGAAGATAGAGTGGCTATAAAACTTGGACAATAGTTGGACTTATGTGATCGATCATTAGTAACTACTACCATTGATAGATACATAACTAAGTTCATAATACAAGGGTATATAACATTTAAAATAGTAAAAGATCCATTTGTTAGGGGGATTAGAGGAAAAAAATTATATAAATTCCCTTTTTTTTATCAAAATGTTAGCTATAGGAAATGCCATAGGGCCTATTCTGGTTAGCATGGAGTAGTCACTTCAGGTGCCATGGGGATGTGTGTGATAAAAGGGTGAATGGTGATACAATAAAAAGGTAGACTTTAAACTTGAGTCCATAATGGAGAACCCAGAGGAGAAAAATTAGAAGAAGACTCTGGAGATAGAAAGAGAGATATGACAATAGAAATGGTGGAATAAATAGAGTGAGATCAAAGAACTTAAAAATAGGAGTTATAGTATCATTGAAGACAAGAGAAAAAGGGAAATAAGGGAAGAAGAGATAGGTCATGAGAGGAGGAATAAGGATCTTAGACATAGTATGGATAGATAATGAGAGGAAGATGAGGATTGAATGAGATAGGAAGAGGAAGAAAATCGTGTAGAAGTAGATCAGGTAGTTAAGAATTCATAGACATACAAAGGGGTATTTTATGGAATAAAAACAAGATTTATATATATTCACAAACATAACATAGGTTAAATATCTATTAAATATGTTATTGGAGGTATAGATCATTCAACTTGGGAGCACACATGCCCCAAGCCTATTTTTTTCAAAATAGTAATAATTAAAATACATCTTTGGAAGATGAGTATTGGCAAGGACCATTCACAAAAAAGATTCACCAAAAAGGTATCAAGGCATAGAAGGTATAACATTATGAATTTTCACGTAATTTTTCTAAATAAAAAAAGAAGAATATACAAGAATTAGCCTTGATAGAGATAAACCATGTAATCCTTACACAATTAAGGGATTTCCTCACACAAATCAAAATTTTGGAATAAGAGGAAGAGGATGAGGATACATCTGAGGTTGATTCATCACCATAATGAGTGGAGATAGTAGGCATTAAAATCCCATTGGTTCCCCTCAATCCCATAAAATTCACATATACTAGTTGTTTAACAACTGACTATGATACCTTTAAGAAATAATAGTATGAAATCTCAATTGGGAGCCTTTATTAATCTATCACCCTATGATGGGTCTATAAACCTTGAACAATATGTGATCACATATGACATGAAGTGGTAGGCTAAAGTAATTATTGATGATGTGGTAAAGTGTGAATGATTAGATCTTTGTGTGGTCATGAATTGGAATCAATATTCTATATAAATGTTAATCATAGGTAAAAAACATGCTTATCAAAAAATTTAAGATCAAGAAATATTCTATTCAAACTATACAAGATTTGAAATATATCTGAAATGGATAAAAAGAGATCATATTTGAATATGATTGTTGATTATCTAATGTGATGAATAAGGTATTTCCATAGAAGATAAAGATAAATCAGTTGGTTTATGGAAGGGCTAAAAACAAGAATATGGTTTGTGATCATTTAGACACAATTCAACACCAAGGAATATACAAGAGCAGTTGTGATTAGGGTCAAACAAATCAAAGAGTATGGTGATAATTTAACCTTAAATTTAAAATAATTAACCCTCTAAAAACACACTTGAGAAGGATGGATCACTATCAATATGGAGGAGACAAGTCTAAGTCAGACCTATGGTGTTTATAGCATAATAAGGAAGGGCATCATAAAAATGAGTGCCCAATAATCAAAATAAAGTTCTATGAAATATGCATGATGGTAGGGCATGAAACATCTCAAATTCATATCCTATAATAATTTGTCAAGAATAAATATACTATGTATTGCAACTTCTGCAAGTCACCTAATCATGATGAAAAAGTTATAGATCTCTCTAGGAACTAAATGATGATATTACAAAGAATGTGCTTGCATTCATTACACAATAAACAACTACTAAAACTAGAATATTTGCTAGTCTAGAAGTTATAATGATAGGTATAATATAGTTATATGAACCATGGATTTTAATGGGACTATAATATCAACATGTAGGTATGTCCAATTGGACACCATCATCTCAAGCTTGGATAGCTACATCCCAAAACAAGACACCTCCATCAATGTAATATTAATCTTCATCTCATTAGAATATTATGATTCCCCAAGTACAATAGGAAACTTAGCACCATCACTTCATCACTACCAATATGGTGGGTATGATGGCCTAAAAAAATAATAAGGGAGGAATCATAGTAGGCTTTTAGGATATTTGGACTACAATAGTCAAATGGTGAGGATTCCAAGAAAATAGAGAAGTATATAAACGAGGATATATATGAGAGGATATCGAGGTAGTGCACAAATAGGTAGGGTAAATAATTCTCAATGACTTCTAATTTATTTTTATTTATGCAAATAGTGTAATCATGTACAAAGGAATTATACATCAAATCCTTAATGGCAATCCTATTATGCCTATTGTAGGTTTTTAGATCAGCATGCCATAGAAGATTATATAATTTTATAAAAAGAATAAATGGAGAAGGTAGTAATGAATGTGAATATGATTTACACATAACCACAAGAACATGCCTTTACATAAGAAGTCACTCGACCACAACATGTGGAAAAAGGATTACTACCTCTAGGGATTCCATAATATCATAGGATAAGAAAGGCTTGACAAGATAAATATCTCAAAATAACCACCAAGAAAGGACTAATATGAGAATATACATAGATTTTGAAAATAATCCAATAGTAAGTGACTACTTAAGATGATGTTATGGCTACAAATGCATAAATTTATAGATATATAGTGCACATTATATGATAATATGGTTTTATCACCACACTAATCGATTTAATGAGGTTACTCAATATGCTATGTAATATAGAAATTTTATAGAATATCACCAACCTACTCCATAATTTTATAGAATGTGCATAAAAAGGGCAATAGTGGATAGATAAAATGATATGGTATGTTAAGATTAAAAACCCTAGGATGTTTACACTAGAATGGATGTCAAATTAGCAAGGTATGAAATACCCAATGTAGTATTTTATTTTGGTAGCACCATCAAAATGATCTCAAGATCAACATGAGTATCTGTTGGGTTACCTACATTTAGATATAGTCTTATCACTATAAACCTTAAAAACTATGGATGAGTTGAACATATTGGGAATCTAGAGGACATGTAAATCAAAATCATAGAGATGAGTTTATGTGGTGACAGTAAAGTCATTGACATGAAGATAATGAGACTCACTACCCTACATTGATTGGTAATATGTGGGTGTATGATGGTCAGATAACTATCAACATAGTGAATCAAATATAAGCCCATTATGGAGATAATATCATAGTAATTCCACTAAATAAATGTGGGAAAAAACCATATTTCATACCCAAAGATCCTAGCTCACCATATGTTTTTTGGGAAAGTAGATGGATGAAAGTGAAAATAGAAGATCAATAAAAATATATATATGAGCTAATTATTATAGAGTTCTTTATGATAACACTAATCCATAAAAATAAACTCTATGTAAGGAACAAATACTTTGCAATCATGTGCTAAATCACATAGAGATTTTACAGTTGGAATTAGAGGGTTTGAGATCTATGTTTATAAGGTCTCCAACTCAATCTAACATAGAATTCTTATACCAAATAGGTCACATAAATAAATATTACATATAAATGACTCTGAAAGGCATTATACCATGGTATATAATTCCTTTAGTGAGTGGGAATTTTGATACACACATACTCAATTGGGAAAATGGAGATTAGGAGATATGTCCTATGTAGATGGTATTTATGATAGAGAACCAAATACCCAAATATTTTTCCACTGAGGATGTCAACCACTATATTTTTTGATTCCAATAGCATGTACCATATACTAACTAGAAGGTGAGTGATCTCAATTATGCACTAAAGGGGATTGTTGTGAACTGGTATTCATTTCACCATGATGAGAAGCTATGCTAAGATGAAGCATGCAAAATACTTTTAACCTAATTTCAATTGCCACTGGTCATCTAAAAAGACTAGCCATTATTCAAAGAGGGGTATTATCTTGAGATTCATATTTATTGATACATAAATGTCTATATTTTAAAAGCTATGACCCCTAAGTACTATGTACATGTTTTCAAATATACACTAAATTATTTCCAAACTACCTAGTACATACATCAAGAGTGAAAATGAGAGACAAAGCATTGGGCACATGTCTAAAGTGACTTCATTCAAAAATCCATTTTTGAAGATGATAACCTTTTGATGCACAAGTCATTTAGAAGTTAAAGAGTTATCTATGTCATGGGAGGGATGAAGACTTAGACAGTATGGTTGAGTCATCATTACAACAATGTGCAGCCTTCAACTTGAATGAAGCCTTACAGATCTACAACATAGAAAAAGGAAGGAGTAAATACTTATTTATCCTTGCCATAAGATACAATATCAATATGATGGAACATCCAATTTAGATAATGAGGATGAAATGGATTTATTCAATCTATTTGAACCTGAATGAGAGATTGAGCCACTTATAAACCTAGTTGTAAAGTAGATAGAAGTAGAAAAGTTACGACATCAATTTTCTAGAGAAATAAGAAAAAAATATATTATGTGACTCAATTACTAATGGGGGACATAACATCTATCAAGAACCTCTTAAGGAACATGTGGGGAACATTGGAATAAAGGCCATTTTGAAGTTAGCATATATTGGATATTATTAGTCTTAGGAAGACATATAATAAGTTATGAAACTCTTAAGACATTACAAGGATGCCTTACCTAAAAAATTTATAGAGGTTAAAGTTGTGGATTCATCTTTAGGGGAAATACACATTGATCTGAAGGAGTGTACACACCCAATCAAGAAAATACCCTACTAATTGAATCCAGATATGAAGGTTAAGGTGAAATATGAGTTGGATTGCATGTAGTAAGATGGCATTATATTTAATGTAGATAAAGCTAACTGGGTTATCCCCATGGTTGTGAATCCTACGAAGACTACTGAGATTTAAATCTATGGAGACTATCCCATATTGAATGAGGCTAGTGTTAATGATACATTTCCTATTCCATTCATAGATGAAGTTTTATAAGTGATTATAGGTAAGGAATCATATTATTTCATAGACAACTTCAGTGGATATCATTAGATCTTGATCTCAGAATAATATAGGGCCAATACCACTTTCATAATTGAATGGGGTTCCTTTTCATATAATGTAATACCATTTGGTTTGAAGAATGCATCTATGATTTTTTTATAGATCTATAGTCATTACATTTAAGGATTTTATCCATGAATTTTTGGAAGTCTAATTGGATAATTGGGTAGTCTTTTCTTTGTTCAAAAATCATTTTTCTAAACTTAGACTTATGTTGGAAAGATGTAGGGCACTAGAAATTATGTTCAATTTGAATAGATGTTTATTTTTCAATTTTTTAGGGGTTTTGCTATGACATGTAGTATGCAATAAGGGCATATTGTAAATCAAGATAAGATCATAATAATTATGAGAATGCCACCAACTATAATTTTAATAGAGATGATATTTTCTAGGACATACATGGTACTACCAAAAGTTCATTAAGGGGTATGTAGCCATATCTACCCCTTTGGAGAAGTTGTTGCATAAAGGAATGTAGTTTATATGGATAGATGAATGTCAAGTATTATTCATTAAATTTAATAATATACTAGTGATTAAACCAATATTTTTCTTCATATACTAGAGTAAACCATTTCATGTACATGTAGATGCATCGAGAATCATATTTGGAATAATATTATTGAAACCAAGAGAGGGTGGGTTGGATCACCTTATCTATTTTTCAAGTTGGAAATTATCTATTATGAATACAAAATATTTTACAATAGAGTGGGAGGCATTATCTATGGTTTTTGTACTTCAAAATTTATTTCACTAACTTTTTGCCACACCTTTTGAGTTATTCATTGATCATCAAGCATTATGATACTTGGTTAATAAGCCCATGATGGAGGATGCATTTCACAATGGTTGATGTTCTTCTAATAATTTTAATTATAGATAAATGTTAAGTTATTCTAAGAGAACTTGGTCTAGATAATTTGAGTAGGCTACATAATGGTGAAGAACCATAGGAGATCTTATATGAGCCTCTAGATGCACATTTATTTTGTGTGTCTACAATCTTGAAATATTTACAAGATATCCCTAACTTTATTGAGAAATGGATATTTATAGAACATTATGTATAAAAGGATAAGAATAAACTCATTACTAGAGCCTTGCCATATATTATTATCAATAAATTTATTTATCTGGTCAAGGATGAAGTGTTATGCAGAATTGTGTTGCTTCATGAAAGACCACAATTGATTGAGGAGGCACATCGGGGGATTGTAGGGGGTCACTTCACAAGAGACATAAATATGAGGAATATCTTATAGAGTGGAATTTTTTATCCTTATCTATTTTAATATGCCCACAAATTTTTTAAATACTATGATGTTTGTCAATAAATGGGCAAGCTAAACTCAAGAGATGAAATGCCTCTAGAGTCTATGTTAGCACAACAACCCTTTGAGTAATGGGGAATTGATGTTGATAGGAACCTTAGTCCACCTAGTGAATTCAACCATGATATATATATATATATATATATATAATTACTAAGATAAACTATTTTATGAAGTGGGTGGAATCTATTGTGACACCTAGTTACAATGTTAAGGTTGAAAAAAAGTTCTTGTATGAAAATATCATTACTAGGTTTGGTTGTCCTATAAAACTAGTGAGTGATAGAGGAACCCATTTATTGAACGAAAATATAAATATTATCATTTATGAATTTTTAATTTCACACCATAAAAGTATAGCATATCATCCCCAGGATAGAAAGCCAAGTTGAAGCTACAAACAAGGTGTCGGGTAAGATGCTTACTAAAATATACAATTTTCAAAGGGATGATTAGAAAGACCAAATTTATTTAGTTATATGGTGTGTCACACACAATATATGTGTGTGATAGGTTTTTATCCATTTCATTTAGTATATGGGTTGGAAGCAATCATGCCCATGGAGTGTGTAGTACCTAGTCTATGAGTCGTAATCGTTAGGCACATAGGTGATCAATAGCCATTGAGAAGTAGGTTACTAGAGCTAAATCACATGGATGAAGATATATGGATAACATATTGGATATAAGAGGTGAATAAACACAACTATAAATATTGACATGATAAGAACATGCACACTAAATAATTTTAGGTAGATCAACTAGTATTAATTTATCATAATCAGTTTGGATCCTTCCCTGACAAGCTCAACATCATATGGAAGGTTCCATACATTATCCATGATTTATCATAGCTAGGAATGATATTTTTTATGGATTTAAAAGGCACCATTTTACATACATGGGTGAATGATAGTAGGATCAAACCCTACCACTAATAATATATCTCTAAAATTATGATAAGGTGTGGAGTTGTACCATGTATTTTAGGATTTCTTTCATTTATGTTGTTGGAGTGTAGCTTGTTTTTTTCATTTTGTGCATAAATTAGACTAAGTTAGCTTATATTCACATAGGAATGGAATAAGGTTCAATGTTATCAAAGGTTCTAGAGTATAGTGAGTTGAAAAGGATAGGGAATTTAATTAAGTCTTGGAATCATACAATGGTGGGATCTCAAGTAGATATGGATACTAACAGTCAAACACAGTCATTAATGAAAAAGTAGGTGAAGAGATTGATAAACATCCCAAAATAGACTGTCATTCAACATCACAGATAGAATAATTAAGTATGACATGAAAAAAATACGTTTATGGGATAACTCTTATATTTCATCTATTAATAAAAGGCTAGGCTAGCTTAGAAAATTTAACACATCATCCATACATGATTATTTATATTTGATGCATGCATGGGTAAGATCAAATGAAAATCAAGAAAATTTAAAGTGATAGGAGGTAGAAGAGTGCATGTGAAGCTATAAAAGTCAAGTTGGTAACATAATTTAGGAATATTACACTTAATGCATACCGATCTTTATCTATCTCTACTTTTTTCCATCTCCTTAAGTGAATAACATAAGTTTTATACATTTTATATAGTGACAGACTTAAAGAGGGTATAATGGATACTTTTGATCTTTCCTAGTTAGTCAAAACTCTTGATAGTCTTCAAAAGGAATATTTGGGCATTGGGTTAGATCTATGATAAACAAAGTTTTCAAACTTAGATGCCTTAGAATTCATCAAAGCCATTGATCATAAGTTGTTCATTGCATAGTTATTCTAAGGTGCACATCCCCTCACTTGTGCATAACCACACCATTTTCATGCCATAGATGTCAAAAACCTAATATGGATGTTGAATTTCAATGAACTTATTGAGATTATGTAATTATTACTAGGCTAATATGACAAGGGTAAGACTTATCTATCTAAGGAGGTTACCATTTACATCTATGAGGCTATAATGGTGCAAGGAATGGGTTTTCCATATCAAAAAAATTAGTATAATTTTATAAATTTGAATCACCACTAATTTTTCCAAAATTTCATGAAGCCTATGCTAGGGGTTCCATGGGAATCCCACTTATAGCTATTACAGATGAAGAAGTCCAAGTATTCAAAACATACATCACATGGTGCTAGTGGAAAATTACTAAGAATGTAAAGTAGACTACTAAAGGGGTAATTGACATTGTCCACCACATCATTTACCTCAATGAAAAATTCAACTATCCTAAATTATTAGTCTCTAAGATTACCACCAAGATTGATAAAGTCTTGACTTATGTGAACCAAAATTTCCAATACCAATTCTTGGTTTTCTTGTTGGTCTTAACATAATGGATTCACTCAAAATAGAAGTGCATCTAGATGTCAACTACTAGCTTAACATTGAGTTTTAGAACCTTTTATTGATTCTATATAGCACATACTTTTCACACCAAACAAAGCTATGAACATGGTGGGAGTAATTGATCTAAATCATCACATATGATCCCAAATTTCCTCTTGATGTAATGTAGTACTTGGGACAACATGTTATGGTGACAAAATTATGCAAAGTCATCATGGTGCATGTTCATGAGTTTCCCACAATAACATGTCATAATCTACCATTATTTATCAATATGTAGATGGATAAAAAAGAATTCAATAGATATAAAGCATTTATTACATGTCACACAATGCCACTATAGATAATAGTATGGGTTATTCAATATTTATAGTGTAGTAACACCTAGCACATTACAAAAATAAAGGGGAAAGAGAAAATCACTGGCAGAAAGCCAATCCCCTCTACCAAATATAAAAATATAAAACTTATACATGGATGGATGATCCCCAAGTTCTAATGATCACAAATCTCTATGACTCACCAATAATAGGGACTTATGAATAGGAAGTATATCAAGTAATGCTTGATAATATGGTTGGGGACCTGTATGAGTGTCAAGATGAAAAGGAGTTTTTCTTTTGGAAATTAGTTCACATGGTGCAAGTGTGGAAATAGGTCTGTAAATAACTATGGGTTGACATCCATGATTTTCCTATCATAGTTAACACCAAGGGGAAGAATATAAGTGATTAAATATTAGAGTAAAATTATTTTATAAGCACCAACCAAAGACTATTATTCCATCAGACCTATTTTCATCACTTCTCGAGAAGCCCCTAGAGTCATTATTTTGTAGGTGTAGAATGTGAAGGGAGGTTAGGGTACCTATAACAATTGGTGATCATGCTAAAGGTTTTAATACCATAGAAGATAATCCTATGCAAGGTGATTCACCACAAACCATAACATAAGAAAAATAATAACTGCAAGCATAGACTACACAACAAACTAAAAAAAAATTGGTTACTAGAAGTAAGATGAATTTTTTTGTTTATAGGTAAATGGTAAAGGGCACAACATTTCCCTCATATGAAGAATAACCTATCACATATACTAAGGATTTGATTATGGAATAAAAAATTGTATTGGAATAATAGGCTACTTGGGAGGAGGTATAGATGGATGCAACATGCAAAGTGCACATGGAACAAAAGAGATAAAAGGAGGCTCATCAAAAGGAGGACTATACATAATGGTAGAAATAGTACATAACAAAATACCAATTTGAGGAATTTGAGGCTTAAAAATAGGCCATTGATGCCAAGGATTTTTTATAGAAAAGGCATTTTTATAGAAAAGACATTTTTATAGGGAAAGATAGAGGCTACATATACAACCAAGAATATATAGGCACAAGAGGCATATAAGACAAAAAGAGGAGGATAAACAACCAAAGAAAGATTAAGACACTGAGGTGTATTGTAAAAAAGACATAGTAGACACAAAATCATAGATAAATCTATACACAAAATAATAGTAGAAGAAGTAGTTCTATGATAAAATGAAGAATTAAAAACTTGATGAGGAGAACATGAGGAACACACATGAAGAGGTGTAACAATGAATCAAGCATATGAGGAAGAAATTGATACAAACCCAAAGTAGGATGAGGGTGAGGGATAATAGAATGTAGAGGATAATTTATCCATGAAATAAATTATAGTGAAGGAAGTGAAGGAAGTGAAGGAAGTGAAAGGAAAGAAACAATACTATCCTCACATTTTAAATCCCTAGAAGTCTTCTTTTGCATCATCACTACAAAACATCTAAATTTGGGATGTACTTATTCCAACTCATGGTGAAACACATTCTCATTACCAATCCACCATTTCAATAGGAACCTAACACAATATCAACCTTAATATTAGAACTTTCCCCACCTATCACTGAGGCATCTTTAGATGTTTCACAATTTCCATCAATCAAGAAGCTAGAAAGCATAACTACATTCCAAGAATGAATCGACCAAAAAGTAAAATCATTATAGGAACAAGTGGAATTATTATATATTAATAACATAACATCAAGTCAATAAATTTATAATTCCAATGTGATCATTGAGAACTCTTGTCTTGAGTTGTGTACACAGGTAATTGGGAGTCAAGTTCTTTCAGACCACCAATAGTTTCCACTTCTCCTTACATATCTAGTACAAGATTGGCAAGACATTTAGAAGGTCCACAAAATCTAGGTGAAAGACAAACCATCAAAACAAATTTTGAGCTTCTATTTTACCTTATTGAATCATATCAATGGGTTTTGATTTTTACCTTATTCCAAGCAACTCAAGTATCCCAATAGTTATTTGGTTGGAAATAATAGATTGATACCATTTGGGAAGGTGCACAAAATGAATTTTTAGAGGAAAACAAATCTAAAGCCACTATGTCGAATCAGGACACAATGTTTAAGTATATGGATGTAGTACTATCGGATTATATTCACTCATGGTATGAAATAATGTTAGATCTCTAGACATGGTAAAACTAGGTGTTGTGAAACACATTTACTGGAGTACAATCACATTGACATGATGATAAGTTAATTGATCTCTATTAGAATATTTATCAACAACTCAATAGTTCCAATGTTTCCTTACCTCTCATAGTGTATGATGACATCAAATTATTTTTTATTTTTTAAGGATGGATGTGAGCTAAGTTGTGACTCATTCAATATTTTATGCTTGACTAGTAGGCTTAAAGGGTAGAATTAGCTGCTTTCAATAGTGTGATTACACCTTTAGTGAACTCACTAAAATTAATCCCTCTTATCAATCTCTATTTTATTCTTCAATATAAAAAGATTGAATCACAAATTATTGGCAAAGACTCTTAGCGTGCATTACATACTTCTTCATCTTCAGCCATTCTACCCATACCACAACCTACCAGTTAGGTATTACATAGTTACAATTTTTAAGTTTTGATCTTTAATTTTGATAAAGGATGATTTAACATGATAAGTGGGGTTAGTCTATTTAAAACATACAAGGGTGGTAGGCTGGTCCACTACTTATTTGAACACCTGAAAGGGTGGCTAAGTAGTGCATACGAGTTAAAAATCAATAAATGGCACCTTAGGTAGTTCTTATGAGATAAACTAAATCCTCCTTTTGTTTTAGTCTAGTTTATAAGGTCTTTGGGTTACCTAACTCTAAAACATTATCTCTAAATGAGACCACTTATTAAGTCTTGGAAAGTGTTAGTAGGTCAATATGAGTGCAAAATTGTAGGTTTAGACTTATGACAAATAGATATAACATTGGTTTTATTATTACATGGTTATTCTAATTATGTTGCAAGCATATTTACTCCATGAATAACTCAATGAAGTTATAAAAATCTAGGATTCATGTCTATATATGTTTTTTTAAATGTAATAGTGGGGTTGGATTCATTTTAATCAATAGGTGGTTTAACAAGTATGGTGGATTTATTATAACTGATAGATTGATTGATAACTATTATTATATGTTTGATAAGTTTCTATAATAGATAATCAACTAAGTTTTTGATTGTTTTTCTCTTTTTTATTCTCTGATCCACACATTTAGATGAATTTAAAAGCTTATTTATATATTTTATTACTAGTTTTATGCTTCATGCATAGTTAATCTTGATTTGTACAATTATTATAACTTTTTAGCTAAATAATCTATGTTTTTTTCATGATATTATCTATTTCATTTATTATATATGTTATCTCATATTTCATAACTTGATTCACATAACCATCCCTATAATTAGCATGTTTTGATGAAACATCATGGACCTCTACTAAAAAATGAATGTTATGGGTACTTTAACTATATATATTTATAATAATTGAGTTCAAAAAACTTGGTACTTGGTTTTCCTATGGTGTTTTTCATTGATAGTGTTTTTTAAGGTTGTGCACTTGGTAAATAAAATTAAGACCCTTTTCCCAAAGGAAAGGCCAAATGAACTAAGGCTCCCTTTGAGTTGGTACAAAGTGGCCTCATGTCTTTTCCAACTCTTTCATTTTTAAGGGCCAAGTATGTACTTAATTTTATAGATAACTTATCACAATACATATGGGTTTAATTTATAAAGTACAAAAGTGAAGTATTTTCCCATTTTTAATACTTGGCATATTAACTTTATATCAAACAAATACACATAGATAATGAGGATTAATATGTCATTAATGAATTTAAACACATTTATACATAACATGGTATTCAACATTAGTATATTATCCCTTACACTCAATAAAATGGCATTGTTAAAAGGAAGAATAAGACTTTGAGAGAGATGGAAAATTATATGATTTGATCTAAAAACATTTCACCTAGTTATTTTTTTGAGGCAACCAATTATGCCAACTATATATAAAATTACATACCCCATAAGGAAGTGTAGAACATGACTCCTAAGGAGACTTGGTCTCATGAAAAACTAGATGTTTCTTCATTTAGAGTATTTGGTATTTATACTTTTAAGTTTTTTCCTAATGAAAAAATTGAATCCATGGAGAAGAAAATATAACCACTTATTTTTGTTGGTTATTTTGAATATGTGAAATCCTATTACCTATTTGATAATATTACTCATGATGTTTTATTTTGATGAAATTCCCATTTTGATGAATATTTCACCTTGATAGAGCCTTCACCTCCATCTTCTTCATCCCCACTTACTCCTTCACATCTTAAATAATTCTTCCTCTTTATGTTGATGATATTGTTGATCATACATCACTAGAACTTGCACCACCAAATCCTACTACATAGGTTGTGCCTAAGTGGGTCCACACCAATTGATACGAGGTCAATTATTTATCAAGAGTTTCTAATAAAACTTATCTCACTTTTTATTTCAAATGATCCATAAATTTTACAGATGCGTCAACATACCAAAGTGGGATGTAACTATGGTAGATAAGTATTTTTCATTGATGAAGATCATACTTGAGATTTGGTTCCTCTTCCTAAGGGAATAAAGTTTGGTTCATTATAGATAGGTATACAAGATTAAATATACAATTGATGGTTCTATTGAAAATTACAATGCTCATCTTGAAGTGAATGGTTTTTCACAAGTTAAAAGGATTGATTACTTTAAAACCTTTGCCCATGTTGCCAAGATGGTAGCTTATGATTTCTATATCTACATCACAGGGATGGTCAATACATCAGATCGATGTGAAGAATTATTTTCTTCATGGTGATATTCATAAGGAGAATTATATGTATTATCCACCATGATTTTTACAATATTATTCACTTGTATGGAGGGTTTGTTGTTTGATCTATGTATCAAACAAGATCCTAGAGTTTGATATGATAAGATGGAAAAAAAATTATTTTTTCTAGTTTCACTCATTATTATTCTGATCATATAGTATACATTCATAGGGATAAGGATGATATTTTGATATGTGTTCTCTATGTTTATGATAGACAATTTACCTACCATGATACAACATACATAACATAATTTGATGGAATAGTCTAATATGATAGACTTGAGACTTCTACATTACTTCCTTGGGTTATAAATCACTTAGTATTTTGATGGGATCTCTAATTTTTAGGATAATTATGCTCATGACTTACTTCATTGACTTTTAATGCTTTATTACAAGACTACCCCCACACCTTTTCAATCAGGAGTTACATTGTTTACTACTTGCACTTCACTTAGAGTTGATACCACTTTGTATTGGTAGATGGTGGGAAGTCTTTTATACATAACACACAATCATCTTATATTTAATTTATGGTTAACCTATCCTCCTATTTATCCTAGGATCCACATGAGAATCATTTTAAGGCAAACAAATTTATCCTAAAGTATATTCAAGGCACTACACACTTTAGAATTTGGTACAAATTAGGATGTTCTTCATATATTGTGACCTACACTAACTTAGATAGGGTTGGTGATGTTGATTCTTAGAATTCTAATTTCATATTTGTTTATAACTTTGGTTCTATTCCAATTTTTTGGTCTTGTAAGAATAAAACCACTATTGTAATATCATTTATAGAGGTAAAGTATCAAGGTGTATTTTTAGCTAGCCAATATATTTTAAGGCTTTGTCAATTGTTGATAAAGTTTAGATTATTGCAGATTGATCCCACTATTATTTAGTGTGAAAACTAAAGTGCCATTCACATTACACAAAACCTCATGGATAATAAATTCACAAAACACATTGATATACACATGCACTTAATTTGAAATCTCATCTAGGATGGTGTCCTTATATTGGATTTTGCACCTTAAGAGGAGCAGGTTGCTAACATATTCACTAAACCTTTAGAATCACCTCATTTTATTTAGTAGTGATTTATGCATGGGGTGGAGGAAGTTTTTCTTGGGGTGAGTTCATATTGATTTATTATTTCCATCATTATTTATACTGTACGTGATTACCTTTTATTGTCTCTCTTTTAGGGTGAGTTTTTTTCCTATGAGTTTTCTCCTTTTTCTTGCTTATGAGAGAATATTTTTTACATGGGTACCTTATCAGGCCTAGTTGTCAGGACTCATTTTTAGAGTATTTTAAACCTCATTTTTGTAGACTTACCTAAGTTTAACTTAAGACAAGGTGCTTGTGTAATATTTATATATATGCACATTTTATTTAAGTTTAACTTAGTTTATTTAACATTGATGACTTAGTCTAGTATGCATAACTCTTAGGCTTATATTAAGATAAGTGTCACTCATAGCTTGACCACTTCATCTCTCATATGCCTATTTTTGTCAACATTATTACACACATGTCTACTACATAGTCAAATCATATTTGGACTACACTTCTTACTTTTATTATATATAGGCCACTTCTATTTGTAAACTTAAGCTAGTTGTTAATAAAATTGATTCAATTATTTTTACAAATCTTATTTTATTATTTATTTCCACATCTAGTATTTATGGAATGATTCATAACTATGGATAAATAATCTGAAGTGTTGACTACTCTTTCAAGGCATCCATGCCTAATAGACCCTTAATTTAGTGGGATTTTTGAAAAATAAATGGTGGAAAAACTTATTGAATCAATAAGTACTCACAATTTCATCAAAAATAATTTGGTTACACATTTAAACTATTTTTTAATCTAGCTCTAGAATTTTAGGTTGTGATTGTGTATGTGGGTACATTGAGTTGCTACAAAAAATTCCATGATATTAAACTCACCAGGGGGGACTACCTATTGAATATCAATATGTTTATCACTCCAATTGGGGGAGTAGATATTGTGTTGGGAGTTCAATGGGTCACTACCCTAGGCATAATTGAGATGAACTTCCATGAATTTTTCATATGTTTTTATTCTAAATTCAAGACATTATATTTGAGAGGGTTGTAATAAAATTTATCCCATGTGGAAATCTCTCACCAAAATCACTAGTTTATTAAATTGAGTTTTTATTGGATTTTTAGTATAAATAGCTTTCATCAAAAGAAAAACAATCAAATGTGCTAGCATGGTCAGATATTTAGGTGATTGTGGAAAATAATTAAATAAGTTATGTGTATATTATAGTAGGTTTTCTTCCTAAAATATATCATGATCATGCCATTCTACTTTTATTAGAGAGCCAACCACTTAGCATAAAATTTATAGGTATTCATATATGCAAAGGAGTGATATTGAGAAGATGGTATAGGATATGTTACAAGTAGGTATTATTAGTCATATTAAGAGTGCATATACTTCTCTACTAGTGATAATGCATAATAAGGATGATAATTAGCCCATGTGTCTAAACTATAGAGAAATCAATAAAATAATTGTCAAAGATAAGTTTCCTATTCCTTTAATTAAACTTTTTTATGAGTTATATGGTGCTTTTTGTTTTATAAAACTAGATTTTTCATTAGCACATCATAAAATTAGAATAAAAGAGGAGGATATAAAAATACTTCTTTCCAAACATGCATACCATTATGATTTTTTAGTGATTCCTTTTGGTCTCAAAAATTCCCCTTCTACATTTCAAATTTTGGTAAATTACTTATTTAAGACATTTATATGGAATTTTGTCTTCATTTTATTTGATGATATATTGATCTACAACAAAATATGGGATGAACATCTTGACCATGTAGATCAAATTTTACAAACTCTCAAGAAGCATCAATTTTATATGAAACCTTTTAAGTGTGATTTTGGTGTTAAATAGGTGGATTAATTATGTCACATAG
Organism: Torreya grandis; assembly: GCA_037957365.1. Lineage (NCBI taxonomy): Eukaryota > Viridiplantae > Streptophyta > Pinopsida > Cupressales > Taxaceae > Torreya > Torreya grandis. The sequence continues at coordinate 510,084 of JARHVA010007996.1, read as the reverse complement.
TCTCTCATGAGGTATTCAAGGTGGATCTTTAAAATATAAAGGTCTTGGTGTAATGGAAAGTAAATATAACCCTCAACAACATATGGGTATTCTTAGGACTGAATGGATAATATTCCTATATTTAATAAATTGATGCCTTATCTAATTGGAGTCTATTGGAGTGTATGCCAAGATAGATATCTGGATCAATAAAATGCATAAGTTTGTGATAGGCATGAGTCAAACATGTACACACCATAATATATGTAATATAATGTAATCACATATAGGAGAATATTACATAAATAAGATAAGAGCAAAACCAATATTTTATAGAATAATAGCTCACCAAGTGAGATGTATATATAAGAGTGCATGAGTAACTCCCATACCCAAAGTAGATGGTTAAGAGAATTAATTCCTATTCATTTGGTCAAAATATAACTCCAAGTACACCTAACAAAGCTTATCCATGAAAGTAGGAAAACTATAAGTGAGGGAAAAAATCTAATAATAAATAAATATGGGAAAAAATAAAACCCCTAATCTAACACCTCCCCCATAAGTGAAACTTAGGTGGGTAGCATTAAAAAATGGGTCCCATAAACAAGGCTTTATCAGGTACCCAATACAAATCAATCTCTCATAAAGCAGGGAAAATGAGAAAACCCATAGGAAAAACTCCCCCCCTCCCCCACCAACAAAGATATATAAGAAGTGAAGAGGCTAGAAGCTCCCCTAAAGATGATGTTGTTGCTAATGTAGACTACACCCTACAAAGAGCTTGTAGATGAATGAACTTGCTCTTAATGAAGGGTTTGTTAAATATATATGTAACCTAATCTAAAGACTGTAAAAATATTAAGTTGATGACCTAACCATGAATAAGCTCCCAAATAGAATGCATGTAAATATCAATGTGTTTGGTATGTTGGTGTTGAAATAGATACTTACATATCTAAATTGTACTCTATTTATCACAATAGATGGTGGTGGGATGCCTAAAAGGATTGCCAAACTTGGATAGAATCCCCTAAAGCCAAATAACCTTAGTAGTTACATTAATAACTCCCCCAATAATTTTCCTTTATGGATGATATAGAAATAGAATTTTACATCTATTGATACTAAGTGGCATAAACTAAAGGTGTAGAATAGTTAGCCTAAAGTTTGATTCCTAATAGAAAGGGATTCATATATGGATTAAAACTAGTGATGTGAAACTAAGCCAAACTATTGAGAGCATACTTAAGATATGCAAGTGAAATCCATGAATCAAATGTGAAATCTCAATGTCGAGGAAGTAATGAAAAAGACCTAAATCTATCATGTCAAATTTGTCCTGTAGAGATGTTTTCATTACTACAATAGATGATGAGGAACTCTTGGTGACCAAAATACCATCAACATAAAGGACTAGTATCATTAAAGAATCATCCTATCATAAAAATTATACATTGGGGTCTAAATGACACCTGGTAAAACCCAAAGTAAGGAAGAAGGAATCCATCTTGGCATACCAAGTTTGAGGGTCCTATTTGAGGTCATAGATGGATTTACTAAGTCTAAAAACTAAGGAAGAATCTAGAATAAACCTAGGTGGTTGATCTATGTATATCTTTTCATCAAGGTCTTCATGAATAAAGGTGTTCTTCACATCCATTTGGTGCACATCCTAACTACATGTTATAGATATAGCTAGTGTGATTCAGACCGAGTCATCTTTGTAATAGGTTTAAAGGTATTTGAGTAGTCACTAATAGATACCCATGAAAAACCCTTGGTGACCAATTATTCCTTATACTTATCAACTAAACCATTTGTTAAAAACTTGGTTTGATATATCCACCTACATCAAACCATCTTCCTTACCTTAGAAAGTGAAGTCAAATCCCAAGTGTGATTTTTGATCAAGGAATAATATTATTCCCATATAACACTATCCCACTTAGGCATGCCTAAAGCCTCTAAGAATGTCTATGGATCTGAAATTGAAGAAAATAAAGCATGTGGACCACTTTGATAATCTACTTGAGTACATATGTCATCTGTTAGATCCCTTACCCAACTGCCTACACTCTAAAGTGTCTACCTTGCCAAAATGGGCCTAGATGTGGGTGAATCAGGTGTTGACTCCTCATTCTCTAAATCATGACTAGAGTTGGATTTATAATACTCCCCATTACTATACTCATTTTCATAACTAGAAGAAGAAGAAGACCTTAGCTTAAGAACCTACTCTAAATAATCTAAATTAAAATAAGAATCATCAAGTCTAATTGAATCCGATGAAAGAGAATAAGTGTCAAGTGTTGAGTATTTATGAGTCTCCTAAAAGTGAACACTTATCTATATGAATAACTCATGTGTGGTTAGATGTAAAAGGTGGTACCCCTTGACACCATATAGATAACCTAAAAAAATGCAAGGCTTGGATTGAGGTTCCATAGCTTTATGTATCTTACTTAGTCTACGTGTCAAGCTAGAGCTCTAAAAACACTAAGGTGCTCAACATCAGGTTTCCTTCCATGTAAATATTCAAAGAGTGTTATGCCTTTCAATTCTTTGTAAGTAACCTTGTTTTGAATATAAAAAACATAATTTCAACCCAATACTAAGGTGCCAAGGAATCTTTTAAGGACCTGTTATTGCATTTTTTAACTCCATTTTTTGAAGGACTATAAGTAACTATGTAGTGCAAATCAATCCCCTCTCTAGTACAAAAATTATCAAATTTCTTGTTGACATATTAACCTCTATTTTAAATTTGAATAACCTTGATGGATTTATTAGATTATTTCTCAATAAGTTCCTTGAAGTCTTTAAAATCTTCAAACACTTCATAATTTTTCTTAATAAATTAGACCCATGTATATCTTGAGAAATCATCAATGAAAGTGAGAATGTATGTATCCCTTATAAAATATAGACTAGTAAAAAACATAGATACATCACTTTGTACTAACTCCAAATATTGTGAAGCCCTCCAAGCTTTGCCTTTGTCAAATTTTCATTTAGGACATTTTTTAAGAGAGCAACCCTCATAAAGTCCCTTAGAGAATTAGACTCGAGGAAAACCTATGAACATGTAATTTTTACTAATTTGTTTAAGGTAGCAGTAGTTAAGGTGGCTGAACTGCTCATGCCATAATTTACTAACTCCATCTGAATGAGTCACCAATGCTATCAAAGAAGAATCAGGGGAAAAATGTGAGGTGTATAACCTGGCTTGGTGATCTTACCTACCCACTACCACTATAGAATCATTATGAAACTCCTTGATGATAACTAAATTTGGTAAAAATTCAATCATCATACCTTTGCTAATATGAGTGATTTGATACATTTATGGAGATTGGTTGAAAGGTAAGGAACATTTAGAACATTATTGAATGTTCCTCCTTCCATTTCAAAAAACCATCTCCCTACAATGGGTATATAAGTGTCATCACCTAGACTAATAAAAGACATGCTACAAGGTTGTAAATAAGAAAATTCAACTAGTAAAGATCCCATGTGGTGAGAAATACCCAAGTCAATAACCCATGAAGATGTTGTATCTAAAAATTCTATAAGATCCTTGCTTCCCTTTACCTTAGTCAAATATTGGGTAGATGAATTTTGCTTGATGGACTTAGGAACACCTATGTTATTATTCTCTAGGATATGATTTAGGTGATTTATTTTCTTCTTCATGTACTTGATTTCATCATGCCCATTTTTATTATAGTTGGCACACTTAACCTTCTCTTTATTAGGTTTTCCATTAGAAGAGGAGGCTTCAGTGTTGGTTTTGGCAGAGGTTGATTATTTCTTATTCTCTTGATCATTATTATTATTTTTCTTCTCTTTGTTTCAAGTCTTTACTTTCCCATTCTGAGCAATTAGGGCTTGAGTTTTTGTGTAATTCAATGTGCCCATCTGAATCAACTTATCTTGCTCCCTAATTAAGTTGGTAATGAAAGCATATAAAGAGGGAATTTTCTATGTAGTGCCCAAAGCACTTTTAGTGGAGTAGAAAGTAGAGACAAAGATTGAATAGTCAGTACCTAGTTTAGAAAGTATAGAAAGAACAAGTTGGTCATCTTATTTCTTTATTCCACATTTTTTAACTAAAATATCAAGGACTTGAACTTAATGAATATATATTTAAGAGTGTCAAAGTTTCAAGGACTTAGGCTAATGATTTCATTCTCAAGAATATGACCTCTCATCACATCTTGCTCCCTAAATAGTTTACCCATAATGGTCCATACATCACTAGGTGATTTCATAGGATTTAAGTGAAATAAGAGATTATGTGATACAAAAATACATAATATCAGATAGGCTTCATCACTATGATTATATCACTTAACTATATTTACATTCATGTTAGGTTTAGTTTCATCACCCATGGTTATCCTATACAAACGCTTAATCCTTAGAATGATTTTCATATTGATTTTAAATTTATGATAGTTAAAGTGAATCAATGGGTTGATTTAACTTGAATCCATTAGTGAATAAATGAGTTGTAGTAGTAGTGCAAGTTGGAGTTGTTGCATAAAGGAAAGTGCAAGTAGAATGCAAAGAGTGACCCAAAAAACCATAGTACACCCCCTAAACTATGAAATGGTTAATTACCCATAAGTGTTACAAGTTCATGCTCAAAATATATCAGACTCAATTGATAGTTCATCTTGAGAAATCAATGTAATGAGTCAAAAGATGAGATTTTACAAACAAAAGAAGATGTCAAACTCAGTCGATAATGCATCCAGGGAAGTAAGTTTAATGTGAACAAGTGACAAAATTAATAACACTTTATTTTTAACTATTTCCTATAATATATATTTTTATAAAAAATATCCACTAAAAATGTTAAAATTGACCAATCCTCTTATGCATTACTTGTGCATTAAAATAAAAGTAACCCATTTGACCTTGTTTTAAATCAAGTTATTAAATAAAGAATTTTATATGCTAAAATAATTAGGGAAAATTTTAATATACTTAAATTTTTATTTTAAGAAACTTTCAAGCCTTTGAAACAATAGGATACTTTTGTGTTACTTCTTGACTAACTTCTAATTTTGGTGTAGAGGCTACATGGAATGGTAGTTATGATAGGTCATCAATGAGAGTAGTCTCAATAGGTGAAAATGATGTAGATGATATCCATCTGGAATAAATACAAAACTAGGGTTGAACACATAGAAATAGTTGAGGCTGATCATCGGGTGACACCAAACTGAGGAGACTAGACTAAAGGTTGTAGGGAGATAATTTTTTGTATAAAATTTCACTAAGGCACACAAAATGTGTAGTCACAAAGAAACCACAAAAATTATGGTAATGGATACCAATGAACTAATTATTCAAAAAATATAACTCTACCAAAGATGAAAAAACTCCCACAAATGGATTATAAAAACTATATTTTATTTGAAAATAGTAAATCTCATGATTTTAAATGAAACTAACAACAATAAAAAAAATTAGACAATCAAATTCCATAGTGGATTTGATACCATATCGGTGTGCATGCCAAGATCTCTAGATCAATAAAATGTATAGGTTTGTGATAGGCATGAGTCAAACATGTACATAGCATAATATATAGAAGAAAATATAATCACATCCATGAGAATATTCCATAAAAAAGATAAGAGAAAAACCAATCTTCCATAGAATAATATCTCACCAAGAGAGACATACATATAGGAGTTCATGAGTAACTCCCTTAAGAAAGGCAACCAGAGAGCCAATAATAGAAGAGTAACTCTCATACCCAAAATAGCTGATCAAAGGACTTACTTCCTATTCATTTGGTTAAAATGTAACTCAAGTACACCTAAACAAGCTTATCCATGAAAGTAGGAAAACTCCAAGTGAGGGAGTAAAGCCCATAATAAATAAATATTGGAAAAATTAAAACCCCTAATCTAACAAAATCCACTTTAATATGAAGACATATCATGACATTCTAAAATACTTTGAGGTTATTACCAAAAGAGAAACAAAAATAGGTCATAAATATGTCTAATTATGAATTTGAGATCATTTACAAGAAAAGGAATGAAAATTCAATGGGAGATTTACTCTCCAAGAGGGATGAAGACATAGATGTATTATTGTGTTCCATGTCCTTATTATAGGCTAATTTGGTGGATGAGGAAAGATTTGAATGAAAATAGGCCAAAAATACACATAATCACATTCATCAACTTCATCAGAGTCCAAGCACTTTAGATTAAAAAAAATTAGAAAGGGGACTCATTATCATACATGGATAAGCCATACCTATGCAAAAACTCAAGCCTTAATCATAAGTTCCTTGAGGAGCATCATGCTTATATAGTGGGTGGAGATTTAATATTTTAAAAAATTTATCATAGGATAAAGTAGCACATTTTTGGATGGTCTTAAAGGTGATTTACATGAATTTTTCACAAAATATTTGGTGTGATAATGAAACAAAGATGGTACAATTAAAACTATGGGTATTTTAAAACCTTTAACTATACCTAGCTAGTGATGGGAGGAGGTCTCCATAGATTTCATTATAGATTTTATACGTTAGAAGGGTAAATATTATCATGGTAATATTTAGATATATAATAATAAAATATTCCCATGTGTGTGCCTTATTACATCCTTTTTATAAATTAATATGACAACAACATTTACGGAGATAATTCAAAAGCTCCAAGGCACCCCAAATATTATAGTAAGTTAATGTGGCCCTGTTGACCAAATTTGGCCAATATAAGGATCTTTTGCATAGAAATGATTTGAATAGATGAGTAGAGTTTTAGATGGAATGAGTGGACCAAAATTAAAAGAAGAAGATCTCATATTGCTTACAAAGATTTTGAAACACTTTAAGCAAGCTTAAAGTGTAATTTGTTGATCCTTGGGAAGTAGTCTTGGAAATAGGTCTAGGATTTAAAAATGAAAAAGACTAGTAGGGTCTCATGGTGTTTCAAGAATTCAAGGGCATGAAATAGATTGTACAAAGTATTAAAAGTTCATTATACCTTTCTAAAGGGATAACAATTTCTTGCATAAGTCCAAAAGAACCAGCCGATCATAAGCACATCACGTAGGGATGAACATGCCAATTTGGTTATACATTTGATAAATAAACTTAGGGAATTAGTCAAGGCCAAAAGACCACATGGACATGATGTTTTCATACTGATAAGGTCCCATACAAAATTTTTATCATGATGAATTTTCTATCTCAGGATATAAGCCTTTAAAGTTAGATTTTCAAAGTGAACCGTGTGCACAGACATCAAGTTTAAGCTTCATGAAATAGTAATTTGAATTCAAAGTTACCAAGAATGAATGTAGAGGTGGAAAGTGTCAATATCTTGGGTTCCCAAATGGATATGTAATGGTACACATCAATAGATAATGGGTTCTAAAGATCTAATGAAGTGCATTTGATCGTGCATTAAAGATTAACGATGATCATCAAGTCAAAAGGTTAAAGGATCTCTAGGGTGAATATAAAAGTGATGAGTGGTATAATATCAAGAGAAGAATCTAGATCCAATAGTGTGTAGATAAAGCTTAAATCAATGGGTCTAGGTAGATCAACGAATCATGTTCACTCATCCAAAGTAGATCAATTATGAGCATCAAGTCAAAAGGTTAGTGGATCTTAAGAGCAAATGCATGGGTGACAAGTGTCTCAACCATGTTAGACTGGTAGAAGATCTATGGATCACATTCATTCATATAAATGGATATATATGGTACAAATGAGGTCAAGGAGTCAAAGAGCTAATAATAGGATTTTAAGAATAAATGAAGAGTTGATAAATGACATAATTTGAGAAGGCCTAGATCAAGATCGATGGTCATTGTTAAAATTTGAAAGCTTTGGACTTCAAAATGGAGGTCAAATTTGACTCAAGTCAAACTAGGGTAAATGTTTCAAAGGACACCATTGAAGCTTAGTCAATACCTTTATTAGAGGATCCAGAGCATGTAGACTCAATTTTCTTGTGTTTTCAACATCATGTATAATAATTACTTGGCTTCCACTAGTTTCAAAGGTAGAATAGGTTTTTTTAGACCTAATATATTCTAGGAGCAAGGTTATGTGACATGTAGAGCTTCATCAATATATTTACTATAGAAAAACCAATAAATTGGATTGGTTTTCAATCTATAGTGAGACCTATGCTCAGATATTGAATTAGGGGGTAGGTATATGGTTAATGAAGAAGTGTCTTATTTTTAAAATCTATAGATTTAACAAATAGGTACCTATATCCACTAAAATTAGACTTAGGCATGTCTCTATCAAGTACATGGATATGAGGACTTTGTCCTTATAATGAAAGTAAGTGGAGATGGAATAGAAGATCAAAGTAAAGGGATTCAGGGGCTGGAGAGAATAGTGGATCATTTTTTCTTCTCAAATCATTTTTAGATAAAATATGGTTAAAAAATCAATAAGGATGGTAGATCAATTAATGATCTTGGATTTCATACTCCCCCTCTCTCCCCTCTGTCATATATCTCTTATTCTTTTCCATTTGTAAATGCTCTCATTTTTATAAGAAATTCTCTCTCAATTATGAAGAGAACAAACTCTCATTTGATAAGGTTAGAATATATCAAAATTTGTATGAAATACCTCTTGAATTAATAAAGACTTTATTTACCTATCTCTCTCCTCTTAATTATTTGTATCAAAGCTTGTGCATGATGGCATTGTGAAGGAGAATTTTCCATGCCCATTATCCTTCTTTCTTGGTCATTTCTAGGTATCTTCAAGTTATTTATAAGTCTAAGTTAGTGTTCATTATATCATTGATGCAAGCTCTTAGTGAGTCTTAGAGCTCCTCTTTACCTTCATTCATTACTTCCTGAACCTAGTTTATGAAACACTTATGTAACTAACTAAGTTTTATGAGATTGTATGATCTAGCATTATCTTATGCTTCATTAGTGTTTACCTCATGCTTATGTGAGTTCTCATTTAAATTTGGTCCATCACCCTTTTAGCCTTCTTAGGATCCATTCCTCCCTTTCTAACCCTTTTTCCAATGCAAACATTAGTATAGGTGATCTAAAAGAGGAATTTAGCCTTCTCCAGAGGTCCAACCCCACCATAGGTGACCCCTGGCCTAGGGTTGATCCCACAGTGTAGATCAATTAGAGAGAGCCTAAATAACCCTCTCTAAGGGTGAAAATTGATGCTACAATAGTTTTTGGCACACCAAATGGGACACATATCAAAGAAAATTGGTCAAATTTTGATGTTGGTTTGATTAATTTGCATCAGTTATAGATTCTAAGTAACAACATCTAGCGACTCCAAAAGAATATTCAACATTTTGGTATTAGAACAGTGACTACATCTCATGCTGAAGGTGACTATAAGGTCAAATTTTAGAGGTAGTCCCTCTAAATTTATTGAATTAAATTTAAATTCAATAAAGAGATTAAGATTTACTAACACACACCCTTATAAAGGCAACTTCATTCCTAAATTACTTTCAAGGCCTACCCCTACAAGAATATCTTTGTTAAACCCTTTCATTGCCATGACAAACCCTAGATCTTTCCCCTTCATGGCCTTTAATAGTCAAAGTCCTTTGGACCTCACTCAGTATGATCATATTCTAGTAGCATCTCTCAAAAGTGTCCTTTATTTTACTAGAGAAGAAGCTATAACCCATTTTGAACACCTCATGGATATAACCAACTTATAAAACATTCATGATATCAATGAGTAAAATGTAGCAATTAGGTTATTAACCATCTCTTTCAAAGGTAAAACCCTACACTACTATAGAAACCTTGTTGATAACTCTATTACATCATGGGATCAATTAAGGGATGCATTGTGTAAGAAATATGAAGATAAAATTGACCAATTGTCACTTACATAATAGTTGACCATAATTCAAAGAACCTCTTATGAAGTCATGTAAGACTTCAATATAAGTGTTGACCAAATTTAACCCTATAGGTCAAATTAGGGCACCTATAAGTAAAAACTTGAGTTTTAAGTGTTTTTTTGGGTATAATATTATGTCATAGGATGTATTATATGTCTTTTGATGTTATTCCATATCATATTAGCCTTGGTTAATTAGTCTTTTAGTCCATTTATCATTTTGAGTCATTTTAGGGGTCATAATTGGGCATTAAATGAGTTTTACAGCATCCTAAGGAAATTTGAAGGTTTTAAAAGGTTATGTGATGCCCCATGTGTCCTCATATGTCTTAATCAACTATTGGTAACTAAAATTGGTAGGTTATTTAAAAGAAAGGGTAGTTTTCTTGGGAAAAGAGAAGAGTTTGGCACTTGTACAACCCATGGGGAAGTGTGCCACATGGGAGAAGCTCATGGAATGACTCTTTATCTTCCTTATATCCATATTAGTTCTTTAAACTATTTCAAAGTTTTAAAAATTTATAAAAACCATTATACTTCTTTTTCATCCTTCTAGACATATAAAACCAGTCTTTAGGTTTATACTTGGTATAGTTAGTAGGGAAGGTTCTAGATCAAACACTTTAGGAAGGTTGAATTAAACTTATAGGGATTCATTTCCATAAAAATAGTTATAATAATGGTGTCATGTTCTTTATGAACCATCCTTATGAAGTTGGCTATGTTTTTCTGCTTGTTGTTTCATGCACCCTATAAGTTTTGATCCATTTTGGGAAAGTACATACAAAATAGGTGGTGATGTTGAATCTAGAGGATGTGATATATATTTTTATATTATATCCATATTTATTTTCATATTTCATGGTGTTTAGAGGAGTAGGTCATCTCATGTTGCAAAGGGATACCACCATGCAAAGTCTTGGTCAAGTTGCCTTGTTTGTAAATGTTTGGTTCTATGAAAGGGTATAATGTGAGTAATATATGGGGTTTAACATGTATCAATTATATATTTATAATCTCCCATTCATGTTAAGTCTCATAACATCATGCTTGGATATAACTTTTAGTCTTTATCATGCTCACAACTAACTCCATGTCCTTTCTCACTTGCACTCATGTGTATGAAGCTATATATCATGCTCAAGTAGGTGTATTAGAGGTATAAAGATAATTTATATGTATTTATAAGTGGGATAAAATAATTTAAATTCCATAAAGAGTGTCTAAAGAAGACTATTGAAATCATGTGCAACATATGCTCACAGTCACCGTGAACATGCTTACCTATAGGTGATTGGAAGATAAATTCACATTGAATAGGATGTGTTGACACTTGTTTCAGATCCTTAGATTTTGAATATTCTATTTTAAATATTTTAAATATGTTTACAAATCATTAAGGGACTATATCTCTTGTTCACTATTTGAAATTTCCTTACTACCTGTGTATGTGTAAATATCCACATATAGGTGTCTGAGTAGGGGACTAAGAATGCTTGTACAGAGAGGTTGAAACATATAGTTACACATAATTAAGGTATTTTTATTATTAAAATTCCATGTATGTCTTATTTTCAAGGTTAAGTGTAAAATTTATAATGAGAAACTATGGTCATGAGGTGATTGTGTATTTAGAGACACAATCCCCAAAAAGTGAAAATAGAGGTCCAAGGGATTTTTATGAATAACATATGACATGGTTAAAAGAGATTATAATGAATCCTAATGTGCTCATATTTTATCCTATAAAAAGGATAAATACTCCACAAAATATCTAGTGCATAACACTAATGGAAGTGGGAAGTTTGAAGGCTCAAAGTTGCCTATAAAAACACTAAATTTCTTCAAGACCATCTCGAAGATTTTGAGTTTTGAGTAGCCTTTATTTTCAAAACTATTATTAGACCATGAAATAAATGTGAAGTGGTTAAATTTTTTTCAAGTGACACCTATGGTCTAAAATATCATCATAAGGAATGATACTTTGTGTTTTTTTTCATATACACACCTATAGTATATACAAACAACCTCAACATCCACCTATAGCTGATAGTGACCTAAGCATGGTATTTTGATGGTGTCTTAGCCATTTAAAGGTGAATAAAATTATATAAATTTGATATATGAACTTAATTATTTAATTGGGACTTTAAAACATCATGACCAAGGGAAAAATACACCTACATGTTTTCATCTTTGCCAACACAGTTGATTGTGTTGATTAAGAAAGGCAATGAGCATATATAATGATAATTCTTAATGTGGCATTGTTTGAACATGAATAAATAGGTAAAAACAAATGTATTAAATTATTAAGTGACTGTAAATGTGTTTTTAAACATTGTCTAAATCCTAATCATGCAACTATACCTATATGTGCCTTTGCAAATACAAAAACATAGTCAACTATAATGGTGGTAAGACAATGAGCAAAGGTTGGTACTCATGAAGTTGGAAATGCATGGTATGGGTGAATAAAAGGACTAGAATATAATTAAGGGTTTTAATTAATACCTTATATCAATTTAATTATCTATATATGTGTCAAATTCACCTACAAGTAGGAGAAATGTATAAACAATGTTAGTTCACTAGTTAAGCCTAATCGAATAATGACATGTTTCTAGGTAAAAACATGGGTAATAAGAGTTGGTAAACATTTGGAGTGTTTTAATCATGGTGGAAAACATATAAAATACCCTCATGGTATTATAACAAGTAGATATAGGGCTCCAATCATGCATACTTAGTCCACATATGAAATTCCTGCACACAATCCATTTTACACAAGCCTGTCTTGGGTTTTGTTGAGGTTGGGTGGTCTATGCATAAGATCAAGGGATAAAATTTTATGGAGATAATCCTTTCCAATTTAATAATAATCTCTAATACTTATTTTGTGTAGATAAATATGGTAATTTCCCTATGTTTTATCTCAGATAAAGGGCACTCCCCTTAGGAACAAAACCTATAATTTTGGAGAATAAGGTAAAAATATGAGACCAAAACGTAAAGATACATTTAAAAGAGTTTTATGGAGTTTCATGTTACCTATTAAAATATTAAGAACATCTCATATAATAAGGGAACTAAACAAGGAGGTCTAAAATGCTAAGGTTGTAATCAGACCTAGTAGGCAAGATTAAGGCCTAAAAGTCAAATGGTAGGCCACTTTTACTTATAGATCTTAAAAATATTTTTTATTGATTGGAAAATGTTTTTAGGGTGAATTCAGAGTTGTTAAATCTCTTTTAGTGCATGAGAAACCATAATAAGGTCATTTTGGGTCTTGAACCAACTCAAGCCTGTTAAATAAGGTTTGAGCCTAAAATCCAAATGGGGAGTCACTTTCACTTTTCACATGAGATAAGATTTAAAACCTATTGTATCATGTTAATAAGTTAATTCCAAGTGTGTTTAATATTACACCTTGTAGAGTAACCATCAAAAATCCATTTTGAGCTTCAAGGACAACTCAGGCCTACTATACATGGTTAGGAATAGTTTTCAAATGACATGTAATTTTATTTTTTACCCTTAATAAATATTTATAATGGATTTAATAATGGTTATTGGGTAATAATAGAGGTGACAAATCTTTTATAGGGTAGAGAGGTTTCAAATAATGCATTTTTGAGCTCAAAACTAACTCAGGCTTGGAGGAAATGGAAGGAAAAGCATGATACGCTAGTTTTGAATGCTCATATCTTTTCTAAGGATGTGCATGAAAGCCAAATAAATTTATAGGTGTTATAAAGGGTCCTAAAAAAACTTCTTGTGTAATTTTTTTAAAGTTTAATTTCAATTTTTTATGAATAAATCTTAAGAGTCAAAACTGCTCAAAAGCCTTGCAAACCCCTACTAGTGACCAGTTTGAGGAAATGAGGTTGAAGAGATACTATAATCACATAGTTTAACTAGGATAATTATTAGAGGTTATATAATAATCTCTCAATATACTCTCTATATGGGTTAGTTGTACAAAACTATATAGATGGAGTGTAAAACAAGGTATTTTTGATAGTTTTGTGTATTATGTAGGTTGTAAGAGGTTTCAAGAAATGAAAATCACATGGGAGGAAAGATTAAGAATTAAGATAACTCCACATGTCAATTTAATTCCTTGAAAAAACTCATAAGTTCCTCAATTAACCACTTCATCTTATCCAGTCAAAACTGGCATAGTGACCAAGCTAGTGAGAGGGTGGAAAACTTCAAGTGAGCTGATTTTAAGGTATGCCTAATGCCTCTAAGTCTATGGAGGGTATTTAAAAGTGTCATCCACTCCATACCATGGATTTTAATGGAAAATTTATGAATTTTTAGAGGCCAAGTGTGTTGGGTGCATGAAGGAATATTTTTTTAGACTACAGATGGTGATGTCTTGCTTTTAGATGATTCTAGAAGACCAAGATTGAAACCAATACATAGAGAGGCATGTATGAAAGCCTTCCAATTAATTATAATCATAAAAAATATCCATAATAATTATTTGTACTTTAAAATAGGTCCAAATCATGAACTCAATTTTATAATCCAAAATGAGAACTTTCATACCACTTTGTAAGAGTTTCATGACTTAGAGAGCCACTTGTTCATTCTAACCTTGAATGGTTCATCCCACATCTACTTATCATGCATGAGTAACTCCATTTATCATATTTATAAGTTTCACTATGACCCTTGTACTTCTCTCTTCTCCTCTCTCTCTCTCAAGTTTTATAAGAACTAGCCATTTTGGCCATTATCACTCATGCTCCACCTAAGTATGGTGAATCCTTGCTCATTTATATACCATTTTATTGATAAGACTACTATTTTTTACCTCTTATTGACTATTAATATTGTGTTTTACTTGGATTATTTATATTTATTAGTGATAATTATGATTTCCTTAGCATGTTATCTCATTCTTTCATCTTATTTATAGTTAGAAAGCTTCTTCTTACAGGGCATGTGAAGTGTTCTAGAAAGTGTCAAAATTGAGTGAGTTAGTCTATTTACTAGTGTCATTAAAGGCCTCTTATCTAGTCCTCCTAACCTAATAATTTATCCATAACCTCATAATGTAATATTGATGTGAGAAGATGTAAATTGGAGAAGTGTATGTTTGGTTAGTCTCTTGATTTCATGTGTAACATGTAGCTGGTTGGAAGTCATCAACTTATTTGGTATATCACCTCCCTTAGGATAGCTTGCTTTCAATATTCTCTCTCCCTTTTCACCTCAAAATTTTAGGTGTATTAGTGATCCAAAGTGGTACATCAAGGGATCTATGCTTACCTAGAGATTCACCTTATCCTTAGGCTACCCACAAGCTAAAAGGTGTTTCAATTGTGCCACTTGGACAAGGAGAGATGAGACATATCCTCAAATGGTTTAAATCTAATTGATAATAATAAGGTACCAAAAAACTTGTGATATAATCCTAGTCTTTGTTAGGCCTTCTCATAACTTTGTCTTTCTTTACTATTTGAAAGCCCTAAATAGTGGCATTGTAGTAATGATCCAGTCCATGGGAGGAAACACATTGCCAAATGCATATGAGGTGGTAATTGAAGCAAATTTTTTTTGGGTGTAATCTAGAAATCTTACACCTATACCACCAATGCCTTTATTCCTTGAGATCAGACCACCCCTATTTCTATTCCTCCCCTTGTTGCCATTCCTCCTGTGCCTACACTTGCTGTTATACCCTCACTTGAGTGAGAAAAAGGATTTCACTAGTCCATCTAGTGATTCCCAAGAAAAAAAATTTCAAGAGCTTAATATCATGTTCTAATCCTTGGGAAATTAACTAGTGAATTTTAAGAGGCAAAAAACTATGAATAGGCCTTACCAAGCCTCATACCAACCTTAGTAGCAATCCTATCAAGTAAATAGGCCACCTTACAAAGGAAACTTCCAAGGCCAAGGTCAAAACCAAGGACAAGAGTGTTAGAGAGTTATCAATGATGTCATGGTGATGTCATAAAGGTGTCCTAGTGAGTGGATGAAGTGATTTAATAGCATAAGTAACAATGACAAAGTGTGCAATGTGCTTATCCTAGTATTCTTAAAGGAGGCTTGGTTGATATTTAGTATTGGAATGTTTAGAGATGTTCAGGGATGAGTATGGTGATTATATCATATTAAAGAGGTCTTTAATATGTTATGTATGATTTTAGTAGTCCATAGTTTTCATCTAGATAGTTTGGGTCTAATAGCAAAAAATCTGAGTAGGTAGTTTGATGACATCAACATTGCCACATGGGAATGAGTCAAGGGGAGTTGGTCATATGGTTGTGATCAAATTAATCCCTAGTTTTTATGTTCTAGATATCAATTCATACATCTAAGTACGGTCAAAGATATGAGGGTGAAAATTTGGATTCTCAATCAGAACTCATTATTTTCCCATAGCCAAATTTGCAAAGTGACAAAAAGAGCCAAGTAAGAATTTTTATGGAGGAATACCTCACATGTGTGGAAATTTTAGGATAAGATGTTCATATGGATTTGTTTATTTTTATTCCTAGTTTATTTAAACTAAATTTTAGATCATGTGATCTGGTGCATCAAATGATATGCATATGCAAAGTTGGGCTCCCATGTAGTTTGACTATGTTTTCTCATACATGGACAATTTTTTAATGTGGCAAGAATATCCAAGTGAGAATTTTAATTATGTTATATCTTACATGTGTGAATGTGTCAAGAGAAATTGATCATATGGGTTAGTTTAGTTTTATGCATAGTTTATTTGTGATAAATTATAGATCATGCACTAAAGCATGACAAAAGTGATGAAAGAACAAAGTTGGTCTCCTAGACAAAATCTAGACATAGTTGGCTCTGTGATAAAAGATTTTGAGAAGGATTTTTAATGGTATTATATATTTTTTGTAAAAAGGTTTTAGGAACATTATGTCACATGATTGGATTCTCCTATATGAGGAAATCATCTAGTCCAAATTTGAGGTCATGCATCTAAGTGCATAAGAAGTTATTAAGGTTCCAAAATGGCTACTCAAGCATATTGAAAGGGTCCCTATACTTAGTCAATTTTGAAAGAGTTAAAGCTTGAGCAAGATCAATGGTGCACATTGCTCTAAAAATTTAAGAAGTAGTGAGATGAGGATAATTACATGATGTTTAATTATTAATCAAAGTTATAGGATAAGGATCCAATGACAAGTGGATGTTTATACAAATTGATTGAATGGTGAGAATTGATAGTTAAAGACCTGGTTGATCCATAGAGATCGATGGAGCATGTTGATTTAAAGTTTTTAGATTACAAGATATGAGGTCAAAGTGACAAAGGTTTAACATTTGAGAATTGGAAATTATGTGTTAAATATCAAACAAGATCGATGAAGTGTATTTGATCTCAGCTAAGAGGATATGAGATGTGAGCATTGTGTTCAAGGTTTAACTATGACCAATGCCATTTGAATATGCTAAGCGAAAAACTAATGTCTAGTTTTAGGGCCATATGTTTTGATATAAGATGAATTTTCTCATGAAGTAAGCAAAAAATATGTAGAGGAATATAAGGTACATCTAGTAATATGGATTCAAATATCTATAAGTGAGTATAGTTCAAGATACTAAGCCTAGAATTTGACTGTGTTCATGCTTATTCTGTAAATGACTTGAGAAGGATATTTGAGCTCATTTTGATGATGCTTTGATGTCTCATGATGACTTTTCTATTTAGGATTATTTTAGACTCCATGAGGATGCTCTATGAGTATTTTGGAAGTGTGATCAATCCATATTTAGTATGAAGAATGATTAATAAGTTGATTGTATGTTCAAAAATGGTGTTCCTATGTATAAAGTCTCTATTTGAGTTGATTGAGCATATGTAGAGGTAAGAAAAGGTGATTTTGATCATTTTAAGTTATCATAAAGGACATAAAGAGTGGACCTATGTATTTTTAAATGGTCCTATGTTCTTAATTTGCTTAGAGATGTGTCAAAAAGCTGAATGGGTCTCCATAGGACCTAAAAGTGACTTAGGCCTATTTTGAAAGGGGATTTGCTTAAGTGTGACCCATATGAGATGCTTTAAGGGTGAAGGCATGTTTTTTAGATGATAAATAATTATTATGGACTTGATAATTCATTATTTCTCTAGATATAATGAAACCAAATATGTTGGGTTCTAGAGATGTGAGTAAGAGAATTGTATGTGAGATAGTTAGAGACTGAAGGAAAGTAGAGGAAAGTGAGAGCACCCAACTATTGGGTTGATGAGTAGAGAAAATTAAGAGTTGTGTGTATGATTTATATATCATTTTTTTTAAGATAGTATAGCTTTCTCGTAGTTTTAAGTTGTATGAAAAGATCTGAGTGTGCATATGAGGACTATTTGAGTGAAGAAGGAGAGATATTATGACATGCCTATGTGAAAGGCTTGTTTGATAAAGAGAGAGTTTGTGCAGTTGTCAGTTAATCTATAGGTCCATAATCAGGTATTGAAGACATCATTTCTAAGGTGGAAGTGTTAGTCTCAAGGAGGGTCTAAAGGACTTGATCTTCCTTAGGGTTAGTTTCTCTTTGTAAAATAGGGTTTCACTAAAGACCTTTGATGAGAAAGACTTGATCAAGGTTGTAGGTTAGAAGGACTTGACTATAGGTTCCTAATCAAAAGCAATTTGATCATTGTATTATTTTTATCATCTTATAGGATAGTAATTCATGTGTTTTTAGGCTTGAGAGTTAGTTTTATTCCCCAAGAGGGTTCCCTATATAGATCTTGTGTTGTGTATATGATCTTGCATTATGTTCATTGTTCACTACTATGAATGATCTATATGCTTAATGAATGATTGTATTTAATTATTAAGTATTTAAAAGTGTTTGGAAATTGAATTGGATTATTTACCACCACTTATTGACCCCCCAAATGGTTTGTACCTATAATAATTGGTATCAGATCAAGCCCTTTGGTAAAGGTTTAACAACTTGAAGGTGATCCAAGGTACAATGGCTAGTTAGAATGTGTAAGGTGGTTTCTCTACTAAGTAAGCACCAATGTTCAAAAGATCTAATTATGATTTTTAGAGTGATAGGATAAGGCCATACATTATGTCCCTAGGGTTTGATGTATGGCAATCTATTTTGGATGGTTATGTTTTGCCTACTATTCCTCCATCTAGTGTTGTAGACAAGAAGTTGTTTGAGAACAATTCTAAGGTAATGAATGCCATCAATTATGGTCTTACAAATATTGATTTCACCAAAGTAATCTATTACATATATACCAAGGAAATATGGGATAAGTTTAAGACTAGTTTTGAAGGAGATTCAAAGGTTAAGTTTGCTAAGTTGCAGACTCACAAAAGGCAATTTGAAAGTCTCAAGATGAATGAAGAAGACACTATGCTATCCTTTCTATAGAGAGTTAATGAGATTATGAACATCATCAGAGGTCTTGGAGATTGTTCAAAATTTAGTGTGTTTGTGGCAAGAATGGATGAAGATGCCAAGGAGCATAAAGATATGGTCAAGCATCTATGTTATCAATTGGAAATTTTATCTACAAGCCTAAAAGCTAAAGGAGATGAATGTGTAAGGTATGTAATTGAAAACAAGTCATTAAAATATGAGTTAGAGAAGGTATCTAGGAAGGTAATGTATTTTTTGAGATTTGAAAATATCTCAAGTGATCTAGACAACATTATGAATGATCAAAAGCATATAAGTGATAATACTAGTCTTGGATACAAAGAAGAACTAGAGACTAAAACTCAAGACAAGATGAAGACTAATGTGAATAAGGTGGATCAGCCTTTGAATATAAATCATCAGATAAGGAATGTAGGTTTTGGAAAAATAAAGATAAATTAGATTAGATAGCCAAATGCCATGAGGTATGCAAATTTCAATGGTTACTGCTATACTTGTAATCAGTTTGGGTATAGAGCTAGAGAATGTAGAAAACTTGTTAAGAATGGATTTTCATGAAAATATGATGGGGTCATCACTAAAAAGGTATAAGTAAGGTTGAGTGTTTTAAATATCATGATATAAGACACTTTTTAAACATTACCCATATAAGTCAAGGCAATATGAGTTTCCTCCAAGAGATATTGAATGTTATAGTTATTATGAACTAGGACACATTGCATGTATTGTCAAAATTTGGAAAGGCAAAAAGTGATTTTTGCAATAAGTATGGTGTGATTCAACTATGAATAGAGAGGTCACATTGATTGGTTTTAAAAACAAAGGCCTAAACGTTATTAAATGTTCAATCAAGCTCCAAGAATGCAAGGAAGAAGGCAAGTTAACTCATGGAAACCAAAGGTGACATGTAAGAATCATGATGAGTTTGTAGGTCCAAGTAATATATGTTCTATGGTGAAGAGTGCTTTAAATTTTGAAGATTCCCAAGAGTTTTCATTGTCTGCTCATATTAATAGTGAAAAGACTAAGCTCAAAGATAAGACCAAGTTACTGGTTGAGGCTAGTTTTATGGTAAGTATGGATCCAAGTGAACATCATACTATTATTTAGAAAGTTTCATGCAAAGAATACCAATTGTTTGTACCTAGTGATGAGGTTATAAGATATAAGGAAGACTCTTTTGATGAAGAGGTATGCCATGAATTTATGTTGTCTCCATGTATATATAATCCAATCATAGAAGAAAAGGATAATGTTGTAGTAGTTGAGGAAGTTATTTCTCTAAAGCCAAAGAAGAAGAAGAAGAACTATAAGTATCAATTGAGAAAGGAGGAAGAAGATGAGGAATTGTTTTTGTTTTAGATAATTGAGGTATAGAGGGTGTCTCTATCTATAATTCATAAGAGACTCCTTTCAAGAGGATAAGTAAGTGTTGTTGTGGTGTTTTTCAATTGGAAGAGCCTGTGGGGTCAGATTGAAGGTTCCCAATTGGAAAAGGAGGTTATATGATTTGTAAATATATTATTTTTACATAGAAAGGTATATTGACCTTATTATATCATGTTGCAGGTGTCTTTTTATCTGAAGGTATGTTGAAGTCAACTTAGATATTTTTGTTAGCTCTCAGGTTTCCTAGTTTGTAATTATAAGCTTGCAGGTCCTAAAATGGGTTATAGTAAGTCAAGGTTCCCAATGGTGTGGAATCTCAAATATTGGTTTAGAAGTGTGTAATGGTTGTCTCTAGGTGTACAAGAAGTTTTAGAGGTTAATGTTGACTAGAAGGTGTTGTGTTGACTTTGTTTATTTCAAGATTCTAAGGTTTTAGATTTGCTAAGTAAAGTGGTCTACCTTATGATTTGAGGTCTAAGGATAATTAATATGTTTAATGGGCCAAATGGGTTGTAAAATCAAGATTCATAAAGATTTTAAGTTTTTTGGTTCTTAGATTATTCAAGTTTTTATCAAGTTAAAGACTTAATAGGGTAGCAGGTTTGTTAAGGAAGTATGTTATAGAGGATTAGTTTATTGTTTCAAATTGGTTTCCTTTAGGGGGCATATGAGAGTGCTTTAGATATAAAGTTTAAAGTCATGAAGTTGTATCTATTGAAAGGTGTGGGCTCTTCATGTTCTAGGTATGTATGAGGAAGAGTGTTTTTTTCTCAATTTCGCAAAAAGAGAAAGGTATGTATGTTTCAAGGTGAGTTATCAAGTTGTTTTAGTTCATGTTTCCTATTTTGTGAGTGGCATGAAGTTTTATTGGTGGTCCTTATGGTAGCTTAGGAGAGAAGATTAGTAAGCTCGTATGTTAGTTCCTCATGGTGTATGGAGATCTGAAGATGTTCAATTGGTGATATTTCTAAGAGTTCTTAGGGGGAGTCCTACCCAAATGTTTCTTGGTGAGTTCCATTAGATTTCAATGTTTTTGTGTGTTTTGTCTTCATTAGTTGATGTGCTTGTGAATAAGAGTGTTAGCATAGAGAAGAAGGAAGTTTGTCAAGGAAAGAAAAGGTAGGCTCAAGGTAAAGGGAGAATTTGTATCATATTTCTAAGATGGTACTTTTCTATTTATGGTATTTTTAGGTCTTTAATATTGGTTGGTGCCCACTTTGTCATTGTGTCAAAGGGGGAGAAATTTCATGTTGTGGGAGTGCTTGAAGAGAGAGAAGGTGAGTTGTATATTTATATATATGATGTTTGTTGACATAAATAACAAAGGGGGAAATTATTAGAGATTTATTAGTGATGTCATGAAGGTATCCTAGTGAGTGGATGAAGTATTTGATAACATAAGTAACAAGATAACATTTGAAATATTCTTGTTCTAGTATGCTTAAAGGAGGCTTAGTTGATATTTAATATTGGCATGTTCAGAGATGCTCAGGGATTAGTATGGTGATTGGATCATGTGAAAGAGGTCCCTAAGATGTTATCTATGCTTTGAAATCTTATGTACATAAGTGGAATCCATATATTAGTACATAATTTTCATTTAGATAGTTTAGGTCTTGTAGCATAAAATTTGAGTAGGCATTTTGATGATGTCACCATTGCCATGTGGGATTGAGTCAAGGGGAGTTGGTCATATGGTTGTGATCAAATTAGTCCTTAGTTATTATGCACCAAATCTAAAGTCTTGCATCAAATCACAGTCAAAGATATGAGGGTGGAAAGTTTTCTTCTTAGTTATAATTCATTATTTTCCCATACTTAGCCAAATTTTCAAAGCGGCAAGAAGAGCTGAGTAAGCATTTTGATGGAGGCATATCTTGCATGTGTGGACATTTTAGGAGAAGGTGATCATATGGGTTTGTTAATTTTTTCCTAGTTTATTTTACTAATTTTTAGATCATGCAATGTAGTGCATCCAAATATATGCATATGAAAATTTGGGCTCCCAGGTAGTTTGACTGTGTTTTCCCATACTTAGCCAATTTTGCAATGTGGCAAGAAGAGCCGAGTGAGAATTTTGATGATGTTATATATTTCACATGTGAAGGTTTCAAGAGAAACTAATCATATGAGTTTGTTTAGTTTTGTGCATAGTTTATTTTCACTAAATTTTAGATCATACACTAAAACACCACAAAAGTTATGAAGGAGCAAAGTTGGTCTCCTAGATAAAATCTAGACATACTTGGCTTTGTGATAGAATATTTTGAGAAGTCATATTAATGGTGTTATATCGAACATGTGCAAAGGTTTTAGGAATGGTATGTCACATGATTAGATTTTCCTATATGAGGAGATCATGTGGTCCAAATTTAAGATCATGCATCAAAGCGTAGAAGAGTTATTAAGGTTCAAAAATAGCTACTCAGGCATATTGAAAAGGTCCCCATACTTTATCAATTTTGAAAGAGTTAAATCTCAAGCAAGATTAATGGTGCACATTGCTCTAAGAAGTCAAGAAGAAATGAGATGAGGATAGTTTCATGGTTTTTAAAGATTGACCAAAGGTATAGGATAAGGATCTAATGATGAGTGGGTGTTCATACAAATTGATCAAATGGTGAGTGTTGATAGTTGAAGACCTGGTTGATCCATAGAGATTGATGGAGTGAATTGAATCAAATTTTCAAAATTGGATGAGATGAGGTCAAAGTGATAGAGGTTTAACATTTGAGCATTTGTTCTTATGTGTTAAATATCAAAAAATATTGGAGTGTAATTGATCTGAGCTGAGTGGACACAAGATACAAGCATTATGTTTAAGGTTTAACTATGAATGTTGACATTTAAATATTTGAATTCGCTAAGGGAAAAAATAGTGTCTAGTCTTTTGGCCATATCTTTTAGTAGAAGATGAATTTTATCATGCAGTAAATTGAAAATATGTAGAGGACTCCAAGGCATATTTGTAAATATGGATATTAAGATCTAAAAGTGAGTACAATCAAAGATACTTAGCCTAGAAGTTGACTATGTGTGCATTCTTATTATGAAAATGAACCAAGAAGGATATTTGAGCTCATTTTGATGTTGTTTCAATGTTTATGCTATTTTTGAGTGTTGTAACTCAATGAGGATGCTTTATGAGTATTTTAGAGGTGTGATCAATCTATCTTGAGTATGAATAATGCTTAATAAGTTGATTGTATGTTTGTAAATGGTGTTCCTATGTATAAGGTCTCTATTTGAGTTGATTGAACATACACAGAGGTGAGAAAAGGTGATTATGATCATTTTAATATGCCATAGGGGACATAATGAGTGGACCTATGTATTTTTAAATGGTCTTATGTTCTTAATTTTCTTGGAGATGTGTCAAAAAGAATAATGGGTCTCCATAGGACCTAAAAGTGACTTAAGCCTATTTTGAAAGGGGATTATGCTTAAGTGTGACCCATATGAGATGCCTTAAGGGTGAAAGGAATGTTTTATGGCTAATAATAAATTATTATGAACTTGATTATTCATGATTTCTCTATATATAGTGAAACTAAATGTGTTGGGTTTTAGAGGTGTGAGAAAGAGACTTGTATGTGAGAAAGTTGGAGAGTGAAGGAAAGTAGAGGAGAGTGAGACTACCCAAATATTAGGTTGATGAGTAGAGAATATTAATGATTATGTGTATGATCTATAGATCATGTTTCTAATGACAATATAATGTTCTTGTAGTTTTATTTTATGTGAAGAGATCTGAGTTTGTATATGAGGAATGTTTGAGTGAATAAGGAGAGAGATTGTGGCATGCCTCTGTGAGAGGATTATTTAATAAAGAGAGATAGTTTGTGTAATTGTCAGATAATATAGAGGTCCATCATTAGGTGTTGAAGACATCAATTCTAAATTTTAAGTGTTCATCTCAAGGAGGGTCTAAAGGACTTAATCTTCCTTAGGGTTAGTTTCTCTTTATGAAACAAGGTTTCACTAAAGACCTTTGATCAGAAGGACATGATCAAGATTGTAGGTCAACATAACTTGAATGGAGGTTCATGATCAGAAGGAATTGATTATTATCTTATTTATAATCATCTTATAGGATATTATTCCATGTGTTTATAGGCTTGATAGTGGGTTTTATTCCCCAAGAGGGTTTCCCATGTAGATCTTGTGTTGTGTATGTGATCATGGATTATGTTCATTTTTCACTATTATATATTATTTGAATGCTTCATTAATGATTATATTGAATGATTAAGTATTTATAATGGTTTTTAAATTTAATTGGATTATTTTCCACCCCTGATTCACCCCCCTCTTAGTGTTTTTTAATTCTAACAAAGGGAAGCCTAACTATGTTAGGCAAAACAACTATAATGCAAATGTTACAAGTACTTCCAACACTTTGGTCCCCATCTAGAATAACATTTCTCAAGAAGTTGAGGGTACCATGCCTTGGATTCAACATTTTGGGTAATATATTATTCTAACCATTGATTTCACTCAAGCTTTCAATGATTAATGGTAGCAGGCTACTAATTATGGGTATAATTAGGATCTTATGGGTGAGAACATAGAGGTACCCATGATTAAAAAACCCTAAGAACCTCAACAAGGTTAAATACCTAATCAAAGACCAAGTAAGTTAGGTGATAAAATGGTGAATTATAATCAATAAGAGTGTTATGCACTCAATCGATAGGCTAGTTATATCTAGGCATACATTCTAGTGGTAGAAAGTACAAGGTTTAAAATAAGGAACATGGATGGTAACCAGAAAGTAGTCAAGGAGCCTCCAAACCAACTTGATTCTATTCTAAAGGTTATAATAGCTCTAAGTAATCAAAATTAAGGGAATGTTTTTGTCCCTCAAAAATCACAAACTTAAGGTTTAGTTGTGACTCCCAAAGCACAAACAAAGGTTGCTAGTTCACCCATCAACATTGTGGAACAAATTAAAATGTCCAATTTGAGTGTGCTAATGTGGGATATGCTCTCCATGCTTGGTTAGGTATACATCTTCTAAGAAGGGTTATTAAGAATCAATGTTTCTGAGAAACCACTAGTTAAGGAGAATGTGGTTCTCACCAATGCAACCATAGGACTAAATGAAAGCCAACCAAGTAAGGTGGTCAAACCTCATCCCTTCTACATTTTAGTAATCATTGGTTACTCTTTAGTGAAAATTTATTGATAGACACGGGGTTAACACCTTAGTAATGCTAAAGTATATAGTAGACCAGCTTGGTCTAAAGTATGAGCCCCAATCTAAAGGAGTGTTATAGTTGGATGGATCTTCCACCAAGCCATCTGGTATCATTAGAGATCTCAACTTAACCTTGCATACTTGTCTTAGTGTCTTAGTGGATCAATATGTGTTGATCCTAAATGTACCTCCTCATTTTGTCTTATGCCTATACAGGGAATTCATTGCAAAGATTGGAGGTTATCTTGTAGTAGATTACTCATACATATCATTCAAAACAAGATATGAAACCAAGGTATCTATTAAGGTTGAGCCCATTACATAATTAAAAATTAAACCTTATGGGCTAAATAGCATAAACCTCAATTGCACCATTCTTGATAAGGATGAACATATGATTGGTCAAAAATTAAACACTCACTCTGAGGATATACCAGCCATGTTCTTGGATGAACTATGGAATGACAATCATTTAGTTGATCCCTTAGAAGAAGTTAAAGAGAGGGACATGGGTGTCTATTTCCTAAATGAAGATAATAAGTCTATACCATCCCTCATTGGACCTCAAGAGGATTCTAGTGGCTTATGGAAATTTTTCTTTGATGGTTCAAGGATAAAACATGGAGTGGGTGAAGGTGTAATGCTGGTATCCCCCTCAAATCACAAGTATTTATCTTAATAAATATTCCAATTCAGTTTATCTTACAATGCAATAGAATATGAGAATCTTATCCATAACCTTTAATGCTCTAAAAGAGAGGGATCAAATAATTACAAGTTTTTGGGGATAGTGAACTAATAGTGCATCAGGTTAAAGGCCAAAATATCACTAAGAATCCCTTGATAAAGTCTTACAAACATAGAGTGTAGAACCTAACTAAGGACTTTGAGGCTTTTAACATCCAAGCAATACCAAGAAACTAGAATCAACATTCTCACAAATTAGCAACTATGGGAGCTTAATTTGATATCCCAAAAGAGTTGAAAAAGACTAAAGTGCAACCACATGTCAAAGTGGTAGTAAGACCATTAGTTCCATAAAATTAAACTCATTGGTAGGTCTTTGAGAATGACAAGTAAATTACCTATTTATTGTAGTAGGAAGCAAAGTTATTCTCCATAAACTAGGAAAAGTTTCAACATTAGTAGAAGGAGCAAATTATTTATTTGAGATCCAATAAGCTTCTTAAAGGGCTTGTTACCCTTGAAGGTCTTTTCCATGAGGGATACCATATGAGAAAAGACAAGGTAGTGATGTCAACAAGTGAAGAAAACTATGAAAGAGTCCTTATCTTCAAATAAAAACTCCTCATGCTTGGAAAGGTAAGCACTAAATATGAAATACATACTTTTGTAGAAATTTGTAAAGAGTATGCAAACATCTTTGCTTGGGAATATAGTGACCTAAGAGGCTTTGATCCCAACCTGGCCTAAGACACTATATAACTAGAGGTTAATGTCAAACCTATTAGGTAGAAACAAAAGCCTATAAACCCCAAAATTTAAGTTATTATGAGAAAAGCATTGACCAAATTAATTAAATCCAAGATCATCTTTCCCATTAATCACTCCTCATGGGCAGCCAATTTGGTACCTGTGAGGAAGAAGAGTAGAGAAATCATATTGTGTGCTAACTTTAGGGATATGAATAGGGTTTATTTGAAAGATCAATACCCCTTACCATCCATGGAATAAATCCTTTAGATAGTTGTTGGTTCATAACATTTTTCCCTTTTGAATGGGCATTTAGGTTACAACCAAGTGTTGGTAAGAGAGGAGGACCAATATAATACTGACTTCATCATAAAGTGGGGAAAATATGATTACCAAAATATGCCTTTTGGATTTTCAAATGCTAGGGCCACCTTCCAAAGATCCATGGAAATGTCTTTCCAAGGGTTACTAAATCAGATTCTACTAGTTTACTTGGATGACATCATAGTTTTCTCCAAGAAGGCTAGTGAGCACATAGATCATCTAAGGTTGATCTTTGAAAGATGAAGAGAGTATGGGATATCCTTAAATCCCAAGAAATGTGTGTTTGTTATTCATAAAGGAAATTTTTTAAGTTACATTATCTCAAAGGAGGGATTATCTATTGACCTTGATAAAATAAGTGTCATCTTAGCATGATCTCTGCCCAAACACAAGAAAGGAATCCAAAGACTCCTTGGGAAAATAAACTTTGTGAGAATGTTTATACCTAGTTTTGAAAACTTAGTTGAACCCATCACCACCATGCTAAAGAAGAGCCAAGTGTTTGCTTGGTCAAATAAATGTAAGGAAACATTTGAGGCCATCAAGCATGCCATTACCCAAGTACCCTCACTCAGGAATTTTAATTTCTCAAAGGATTTCATATTGTACACCTTTGATAATGTTTATAACATATTAGCTATGTTGATGCAAAAGAATGGTGAATGACTTAAGAAACCAATTGCCTTTTTAGTCAAGGACTAGAGGGATATGAGGTAAAGTACACTTTTATTGAAAATAAATTTCTTTCAACTTTGAGAAGCCCCAAAAATTTTAGGCCAATGCTTTCCAATATAAAACTTTATCTTATGGTGTCTCATCATAGAGTTAGGGACTCCATCCTTAACAAAGACTTGAATGAGAAAAGAGAAGGTTGAATTACCAAGGTAATAGAGTATGATGTGGAGATCAAAGTCAGCAAGCTGGTAAGAAGCAAAGGCTTGTGTGATCATATGGTAGATGGTCTTCAAAAAGACAAATAATTTATTTTGGTAACACAAAATGAATCATAGGTAGATGCACATCTACTTCATAAAATTTAGCTCCAAGACATGACACATTTATTGATGATAGGAGAATGCCCTCAAGGTTTAGACAAAGCAAAAAGAAGGTATTTTAGGATTTAGTCCATACCTTATGTATTAGTTCATGGTGTTATTTTTAGAAATAACTTAAATGGGGTACTTCTTAGGTGCATAAATGATAATCAAGTGATAAATTTCTTGGAACAATTTCATGATGGACCTACAAGAGGCCATTTTTCTCTAAGAACAACAATAGTAAAGGTAATGAGAGCTAGTTATTACTAGCCCAAAATTTTCAAGGGTGCCTATCCATGGGTCAATAAATGTCAGAAGTGTTCGATATTTATAGGAAAATAAATGTTATCAACACTTCCACTCAACCCAATTTAGGTGGAGCAACCCTTCATGCAATGGGGGTTGGAATTTATAGGGATGATAAATCTACCTTCAAGTATAGGTAATAAATGGGTGCTTAGTTCAACTAACTACTTCATCAGGTGGGTGGAAGAAATTACATTGAAAGAAGATAATGAAACAATAGTATTAGACTTTTGTGATAGCATAGTGACCATGTTTGGTATCCTAACTACTATAATTTTAGATAATTTTACATAAGAACTTGCTAAATATTATCAAGAGGGACATGAAAGAGAATCAAATAACATGGCATATGAAACTAAGGAAAACCCTATGGGCTGACAAAGTGACTCCCAAAGCTGCCATTGAATATTCTCCATATGTCCTTGTATATGGAAGGGAAGCCAAATTGCCCATTTATTTTTAATTTTCTACCTTGGAGTTATCCCATTAGCTTGAGTTAATTGAGAGTGAGCCTATGAAAATGAAGATGATATATCTCATGGATCTTTAAGAAACTAGGGACCTTGCCATGAATACATTATAATCACATCAAGCTCATGTCAAGAAAGCCTTTGACAAGAGAGCCATAGCAAAGGAATTTAAGGAAGGGGACCCAATAATCAAAAGGGACTCAAATAAGGCCAAGATAGGGAACCATACCAAGTTTGACAACTTATGGAGTGGTCCTTATTTGATCCATGGATGAAAATAACATAATGTTTTTTAGCTTTCCCAACTAGATGGAGAGGTATTACCCATTCCCTTTAATGGAATTCATTTTAAATCCTTGTTATTAGAAGAGTTTGTATCTATTGTGTGATATTTTAACATATTAGAGTAGGTTTCTATGCTTTCCTCTAAGTGATTTTTGCATATTTCCTTTTAGTTGTGTATTTCCCTTTCAATAAGTGTTTATGGCATAGTTATTTATTTCACTCTTTTTTCCCTTTTGCTTCAAGAGGAAGTTTTAGAAAGGGTTAGTCTTGAGTCAGTTTCAAATCAATTGAGAGGAAATACTATGACTTCATGTAACCAATGGATTAATTCAAGGCTACTGGTCTTTGCATAGCAGGCATGCAACCCCAAGATGTCACTGAAAATGTTGGCCAAATTTGGCCCACATAAGGATCATTTGCCTAGAAATGGTTTGAATAAATGATTAGAGTTATGGATGGAAAGAGTGGAATAAAAGTAAAAGAATAAGGTCTCATATTTCTTACAAAACTTTTGAAACACTTTAAGCAAGCTTAAAGTCAAATTTTTTGATCCTTAAGAATTAAGCTTGGAAACAGGTATAGGATTGTAAAATGAAAAACACCAATAGGGTCTCATGGTTTTTCAAGCACTCAAGGGCATAAAATGGATTGCACAAAGTTTTATAATTTTATTAGAGCCTTCTAAAGGGACAATAGTTTATTGCACAAGTCTACAAGAACCAAACCATCATGATCACATCATGTAGGGATGAAAAGGCCAGTCTAAATTACACATTTGATAAATACACTCAGGGAATTAATCAAGGACAAAAGACCACATGAATATGATGTTTTTCATGCCAATAATACCCCTACAAATTTCATATCTTAATGAATTATCTATCTCAATATATAATCTTTTAAATTTAGACTTGCAGAGAGAAACATGCATGTGGACATCAAGTTTAAGCTTCATGAAATAGATGTTTGAATCAAAAGTTCCCAAGGATGAATATGGAGATGACAAGTTTCAATATCTCAGATTCCTGAATGAAGATCTAATGACATGCATCAAATGACAAGGATAGTGGGTCTCAAAGATATAATAGAGTGTATTTGATCATGCATTAAAGATCAATGGTGAGCATCAAGTTAAAAGGTCAAATGATCTCCAAGGTGAATGTGCAAGTGACAAGTGGTGTAATATTAAGAGAAAAATCTAGATCTAATGACATATAAATGAAGCTTGAGTCAGTGGTTCCAAGTAGATCAATGAAGTGCATTCACTCATATAAAGTAGATTAATGATGAGCATTAAATCAAAAGGTCAATGCATCTTAAGATCAAATACATGAATGACAAGTGTCTCAACCACATTATATTGGTATAAGATCTATGGCTCACATTCATTAATATAAAGGGAGATCTATGATGCACATGAGGTTAAGGATTCAAAGAGCTGATAACAGGATCTTAAGAATGAATGAAGAGCTAATAGATGACATAATTTGAGAAGGCCTAGATCAAGATCAATGACCATTGTTAAAATTTGAAAGATAGGGACTTCAAAATAGATGTCAAATTTGACTTAGGTTGACCTAGGGTAAATATTTCAAAGGATGTCATTAAATCTTAGTTGATACATCTATTGGAGGATCCAGAGCATGTAGACTTGGTTTTCTTGTGTTTTCAATGTTGCATATAATAAGTCCTTGGATTTCATAAGTTTTAAAGGCATATTAGGTTTGTTTAGACCTAATATATTTTAGAAATGAGGCTATGTTACTTGTGGAGCTTTATTAGTATATTGACTATAGGAAAATCAATAAATTAGATTGGTTTTCAATCTATAGTGATACCTATGCTCATATATTTAAGTAGGGGGTAGGTATGTGGTTAATGAATAAGGGTCTCATTTATCAAAGCTATATATTCAAAAAATAGGTACCTACAACCAATAAAAGTAGACTTAGGCATTGCTCTATCAAGTCCATGGATATGATAACTTTGTCCTCATAATGAAAGCAAGTGGAGATGGTGTAGACGATCAAATCAAAGGGATTAAGGTACTAGAGAGAACAATGGATCATTTATTTCTTCTCAAAGAATTTTTGGATAAAATATAGTTTAGAAATCAAGAAGGATGGTATCTTAATTAATGATCGCAGATGGTATGCTCCCCCTCTCTCTCCCCTTTCTCCTATATATATTATTCTTTTCCTTTTATAAACACTCTCATTTTTT
Organism: Torreya grandis; assembly: GCA_037957365.1. Taxonomy (NCBI): domain Eukaryota; kingdom Viridiplantae; phylum Streptophyta; class Pinopsida; order Cupressales; family Taxaceae; genus Torreya; species Torreya grandis. The sequence continues at coordinate 478,131 of JARHVA010007996.1, read as the reverse complement.
ATAAGAAATTATATCTCAATTTTGAAGAGTAGAGATTCTCATTTGATGAGGTTAGACCCTATCAAAATTTGTATGAAAGACCTCTTAAATCAATCAAGACTTTCTTTATCTATCTCTTCACTCTAAATTATGTGTAGCAAAGCTTATGCATGATGGTATTATGAAGGATAATCTTCCATGACCATTATCCTTCTTTATTTTAAAATTTTAAGTATCTTCAAGTTAGTTATAGGTCTAAGTTAGTGTTATTTTTATCATTGATATAATCTCTCAATGAGTCTTATAACTTTTCTTTACCTTCATTTATTACTTCCTGAACCTAGTTTATGAAACATTTATGCAACTAGATAAGTTTTGTGAGATTGTGTGAGTTAGAATTGTCTTATGCTTCCTCAGTGTTTACTTCATGCTTATGAGATTTCTCATTTAAATTTGGTGCATCACCCTTTTAGCTTTCTTAGGATCCCTTTCCTCCTTTCTAACCCTTTTACCAATACAAACATTAGTATAAGTGATCCATCAAGAGGAATATGGAATTATCCAAAGGTGAAACCCCACCATAGGTGACCCACAGCCTAGGGTTATTCCCATAGTGTATCTCAATTGGAGAGAGCCTAAAGAACACTCTCCAAGGGTATAATTTGATGCTACAATATGCCCCATATTTGATACTATTTTTTTACTGATTTATTCTCTTATTTGGGTACTTAGTTACCTCATAAATCTTCATATTATCTCCAATATGATGGGAAAATATAGGTAGTCAATAATTTCTTGGAAGTTTATCTTCATTGTTTTAATTTTGAAAATCAACCACAATGGGTTAATTTGCTACCATTAATATAATTTTGATGCAACACTTCTTTCCATATGTCTTTCAAAATGTACCCATCATGGAATTGTATGGATACCCTCTACCATCCATCATTTGGTTTATAAACGTGTGACTAAGAGTTTGAGAAATAAAAAAACACATTCAACACCAACATAAGGTACTCTCTAGTCTCAAAGAGAACATAGATTTGTTACAAAAACTAGATGAAACAAGTTGATCAAAATTAGAATGAAATATATTTTGAATTAAGAGATCAATTTTTTTGAGATTGCATCCATATAAGCAAATGTCCTTAAAGTAACAAAAGAAAAATAAAAATATATGACTGTAGGATTATGGTCCTTGTCTAATCTTGGAAAAAATTGGTAGCATGGCTTAAAAATTGGAGTTAACTCAATCAAAAAGAATACAGTGCCTTTCATGTGTATTCTTTAAATTAGGTAATTTATTAGAAAACTCCATTCTAGATAGAGTTACTATATCTTGATAAAGAGGGAAGAGACATCTTAGAACCTAAAATGATTATCTCGACATGCACTAAGATATTGAAAATGAGGGAAATGATTGAAAATCAATTATTCTTAAAGAAAAAATGTTTCTATAATTCCAAACTTAATATATCTACATATCCATATTTGTAGTAGGTTTTCACATTTGACCAAAACTATCATTTTTTGGTTGTCTTAAGTGGTCTTCCCATTTTATGGCTAAATAAAAGTGGTCATCATTAGAAAACCCGGTTTACTTCTTAGGAGGTCTTGTATAGAATTCTAGATTTTTTTTAATATTGTCAATCGTTTCCAAAATTTAGGTAAGTCATATTTAGGTATGCATCTCTTATTATCCCTATATCCCTATTATAGTTTTCAATTTATAAAAATAAAAATTTAAAATTTTCACATTAATTGGAAATGATTTATTGCATTTTTGTATTTAGTTATATCTTCCTTATTTCAGTATTTTACTTTATTAGGTAGTGTTTTGAACATTTTTGTTAAATTTTTTAGTGAACCATGGCTATTCCTCCGCAACCTATTACTTATTGATTCCTAATACTATTAATATGTCTTATTGGCCCACTTCTCATGCTACATATATTGGGCATGGTCTTATAAACAACATGATAACATATATTTCAACATGTTTAAATTATACTTTGGCTTCTACTAATGTTACTATATATCAAAATATAATGATTCAATAAATAAGTAAAAATATAAAAAAATTATCAAGCATATCAAATGAATATCCATAAGGTCACATATCATAATATATTACATAAATCATTGGCTCATGATGTTTTTATCTAATTTTTGTTTTTTTCTTAAGTGTGAAAAGAAGAAACTAGTGGAGAAGGGTGTGTAGAAGAATACATGTTGGATGCACACATGTTAAATCTAGACTTTACGAGAACTCCTCTTTGGATAGAGAATAGTGAATTTCAATTATAAATCACTACCATAAACTTTTTGGTTAGATAAGTAGTTGGGTGGATTGTCTAGCGTGAGCTAGATCCTAGAAGTGAAATCTTTTTAGGAGGCTATCAATCCACCTTCTTTAAACACTTAAGTTGGTAAATGAAAATGGAAATATTTTCATTAAATGATATAAAACTGAAACTTAGAATAAAAAATAACATCAAATTAATTAATAAAACTAAATGTTTTGCTTAGATTGCTAAAATAAAGTAACTAGTTTAAATAATGGTAATGTTGAAAATTGACTAAAACAAAGTTATGGTTTTTGGTTTGGATTGGTTTGATAAAGGTAAAAATAATGATTTGGTTTGGGTTGGGAAATGGTTGGAATAGTGAATGAAAATGTGTTTAAGAAAACAAGAGGGATGAATGATCAAAAAGAGGGCCAAGAAGGCAAATTGGGAAATGGTCAAAATGAGGCCAAGAAGGCAAAGGGGTAAAGGGTGATCAAGAGGGTACAGGAATATGGGTAAGAGTATAAAATTACAAGAGGGTGATGAAGGAATCAAGTGAAAGAATAATACCAAAGAGAAAGGAATAAATAAATTAAGATAACTAAACAATAAGATTACCTTAATGCTTGAAGATATTTATTGATGAAGATTGGCTTGTTGATGATCTTTGATGATTTTGGTAGAGTTTCATTGGTTAATTATCTTTTCCTCTAAGATGTGGATGACTTAAAAAATTATAACCTCCTCCAAAGACTTTCAACAAGATTTTAATGACCAGAGACTAACTTGTAACTTAACCTTGGGTGAAAAAGTGGGGGTATTTATAACATTTGATGTTAAGAAACATGACAAAATAAGGGAATAATGAAATATGGAACCATTTATCATATGGTGCATTAATGAGTCAAACATTAGTTTGGTTGGATTCCCACCTTGATCATAAGTCTCCCATTTGGGTTGGTGTGTCTCCCACCTTACACATGAATCCAATTTTGAATGGGAATCATGCACATGGGTTTAAATGAGACCAAAAACTTTTCACCACCCTTTCTTGTATTCATCCAAGCACTTAAAGAGATGTCTCAAAAAATGTGGTGCCATTTTCCATGTGGTGCCTAAATTATTCAAGGATGAGGTTGGTGAGGATTCCCATTAGGGTTAGTGAGTCTACCATTTAGGTTAAGAAGTCAAAAATGGGTGTCTTTTATCTTTAAAGAGGTATGCATCTCATTTTTAAGGGTAGTTTCATGTGTCAAGGAAAAATATATGTTGAATGATGGCACCTTAAGGGTAAATTAACCATATTTCAAGGGGGGCCTTATGATGCTTAAATGAGGTCATTAAGCACATTGGGCAAGGGTCTTAGGTGTGGTATGATGTCCCACACCAATCCACATCAATTTTAAGCCATGTCACTTACCATATCACCTTCCATGTCACTTACCATGTCACTTGCCATGTCACATACCATTTCACATGCTATATCATCATGAATAGTGATAGTGGGTCCCACAGTGAATAGTGATAGTGAATAGTACTTTTAAATAGTAATTTCTAATAATATTATGTGACTAGGAAAAAAATTCTTTTGTTAGATTAAGAGGGGCTATTTAAGGGTTAATAAGGTTTAGGGGGTCTTGAGGCATTTATTTATTAAAAACTATAAGTGTGTAGTTTTTTAGTGTCTACATTTTTCCCTTTTTTGTTAGACAACTTTAAATTAACAAGCTACAAAACAAAAATGAATCACTTGGTTAAAGGTCAAGGTACCTTGAGTATTGGAGGAGGTGTTCCCCCTAAAACTGAGAGTTGATGAGGAAAGGTCAAGTCAAGTGTAGGTTTGATAATCAATTGGTGAGGAGGCACTAGGTGGTGCCACAAGGTAGTTAGGCATGTGAAATGCCAATGGGTGCACAAAATGTGACTAAGCACAATAGTCAATATTACATAGAGACTAAAGATACCAATGTTGATAAATTAAGGTTAGATTCTAGAAATACAAGAGAGGGTAATTGATCCATAGCATTGGTCATAGTTGATCAGGTGATTCCCATCAAGTCATCTAGATAAGGTCTATATCATTTATAGGTATCCAAGTGAGTTAATGCTCCTGATAAACAACATAAGTGGTTGAGTTATGCATGAGGTAGTGTAGTGTTTAAATGGTCAACATTGACAAAATGAGTTAGTGCAGTCAAAGGACCAAACAAAGTTATTATGAAACATGCTAATGGTCAAGGTCAAAAGCAAGTAATGTTAAGGTGGATGTGGTGAAAGAATAGGTGGATTGGGTATGGGTTGGAAGGGAATGGTTGAGTTGACTCTAGATGCACTTGGCAAGTGGATGCTACCTACATAATTCCATGGATAGGAATCCAAAAAAAACGTTAGGCCAAATGTAGTTATTTTTAGGTGGGGAGTGTGGGTTAACTTAGATTCCCCAACTTTATGTATCATGTAATTAGGTCTAGTTGAAGGACATTGGAAAAAGGGAAGTTCTAAAGGGTGGAAAATATGGGTATGAAATTTCTAATTGGTTTGGTAGAAATGGTGGATGAGATTACTTGGGATGTAATTAGATGATTTTTTTGACTATGTAAAAGGAATTTTCAACCATGGATAAGCAAGTTCAATCTTGAAATTTATAACATCATTTTGAAAAAGGGAAAAATATGCTTGACAAAGTGTTAAAAAATTTAGCACTACTCAAATTGCCATGGTGACCTAATGGGTTCTTTCATCACCATCCAAAAAGCTAACATTATGCACACTCCAAAAAAATGTCATTAATAGGCTATAGAAGGATATTATTTAATGATTTGGAGAAGAAAAGGAGCAGAGTGGGTAAATAAGAAGTGGTGAAGATTTGAACCCTTGACCCTTGAGCTAGTGGGGCCCCAAAATAAGTAAGCATTGAGTATTAATGGAATTTAGAGAAAGACTCTAAGGGGTTTTATAATATGGAGCAAGGTGAATAATAATAATATTAATTAAATGAGGGAGCAGGTTCTGGATTTCATGCATTAAATTAAAGGCATGGATAACATGAGGAAGCAGATAAGGAAATGTACATAGAAGCAACACAACTAGTGATCACACTCTAAAGAGGTGGAGGTTGAATTAGAGAGCATAAGGGATATCCAACAAGGGATGAGGTGAAGGTAGACTAGGAGATAGATGAAGAGATAGGTAGAGATAAAAATGAGGTCACATATAAAGATGAAGGTGGAGAAGGATGGAAGGAGTTAGGCATGGACATATGAAAAAAGAAAGGAAGGTTGGTAAGAACAAGGACTATCATCAAGGGAGATAAAAAATTTAAATGAAATAGAGAAAAGAGAAGAAAAATAAGAGGTAGAAGATGGGGGGTGATGGATACACTAAAGAATGATAAATTAGATAATTAAAAAGTATGGGGAGAGAAGTGTAATAATCATGAAGGGAAAGGGGAGGATGGGAAATATGGGAGGCCATGAAGAGTTTGAAAATGAGTCTAAAATGTACCAAGGAGAAAATAGTTTGGTGATGAAAATGAAAAATAAGGAAATAAATGGAATAAATGAAACATGAGGAAAAAGGAGTGAAATGAGGACATAAAAAGGATGACATAAGAGTAAAAATGTAGGTGGTATATTGACAAAGTAATCTTGGATGATGATAGGTAATGAAGCAAAGAAGATGGTGGTTTTGGAGATGAAAATAGGATGTAAAATGGGATAGGGTTTAATAAAATTAAGGGGAAGTGAAGGATGGGTGAATAAGAAGTTGAAGAGAAAAGGTATGCATTAATCAGCTTGTTAGAAGAGGTTGACAAGCCCAAAATGGATGAGGTGGTGAAGAGACAAGGGAACAAAATGAAAGGGCATGAGATGAAAATAAGGGATGAAGATCAGGGATGATAAGAAGAAAAAGGAAGAATTGAAGTATGGATACAAATCATGGATACTCACATATATGTAAAAGACAAGTGAGTACTGAGATGGAAAGAGGAAAATGGGAATGTAAAAGGCAAAAGGCAAGAACTAAGAAAATGAAAAGAGGCGATTATGGAATGCTTTTAAAAGGATAAATACCTAGGTAGAAACTAGTTATGGAGGAAAAAAAGAAGACAAAAAGGATGGAAAAAATCAAATAAGAAGAATGGAAAATAGGTACAGTGGAAAGAGTGGTGAAATTGCAAAGAGTGGTGGTACACATAAAGAAAATGTGCAGGAATAGAATAAATAGAAAGCTTGCAAGATGCATAGTATGATGTGGAATTGGTAAGGAAAAGAGAGTGATAAAAAGGGTATGATAAATAGTCAAGGGTGAGGGGAGATGATGAGGATGGTGATAGAAGTTGAAGGGGATAAAATAAAAGGTTTGTAATAAGTGGGGAAAGGGACCAAAAACATGAAAAGTGGGTGAGGGAGTGAGCTATAAAGTATGAATGAGGAAAGGTGATGGGGAGGATAGTGAGGTAGAGTAGGTGGTGGCTTTATGGGAGATAAGAGGGGATATTGAGGAAGGTTGTCAACCCTTGCATTAAAAGAGATTGACAAGGTGGAAAAGTGGTTAAAAGAGATTGACAAGATGAAAGAAGGGAGGTGGTGAGGATTAAGTAGAGACGTGGAGGAAGATATTTTAAATGAGAAAGGAAAACAAAAAAAAGGATATGGTCAAGCTAACCTCAGTAACTGAGCACTACTTACATAGTTCAAAAAGACCTCAGGTTGATGTTTTTTTCCCAACAATTAGGGAAAAATAAAGAAGTATTAGATGATGTTAAAATACAATATTCTAGGCAAAATCCAAATTTTCCCTGATATAGGATGCCCTAGGCAAGAGCGTGTTGTTAGCAATGAAAGTTAATGAGAAGGAAAAGGGGAGGGTAATTAGTTATTAGTGGCCGAACTACCCTTAGAAGTCAAGCAACACCTACATACTCTATGAACATCAAGCCAATGTAGTTCAATAAGGGTTGAGTGAGTGGTGTGAAAATTGGTTGCCCCAATTTGATAGACCACATGGGTTAGTTTGTGCTAATGGAGAAGGTTTTGTAAAATAGCAGTGTTAGGTTTTGGTGAAGGTGATAGTGAAAGTGCATAGTTTAGATTGGTGAATAGTTACCATAATGATCCCAAATTTACTAGGATGAGAGACATAGATAGGTAAGGTAGGATAAATAAAAAGGGAACACAATGATAAGCACCAAAAATGACCTTCAATGGAGCTAATCCATAGAAGAGTTACCTTTATGAGTAGGTTACACCTTTTAAAATTGTGTGAGGGTAGAATCCTAGAGATAACATCTACCACTATGAGTTAAGATTTAGGAGGTGGACTTCTACCAGGATCTACATAATCACTTTGTCTAAGGTTCATCACCACTATGATCTAATTAAAAAGAGTAGTAGAAAAGTGATGAACTACAAATAATTTATTTGATGTCTAAGTAGATTATACAAGTAGGGAAGTTAGCAATGTAGTGAGTGATAGAGAATGGGCCTTGCCTAACCTAAGTGTTGCATGGGTAGGCTAGACAAATAGTGGTCATGTCTGCATCTTCTATCCTAATTACTTAGAATTGATGACTTGGGGTGATACTTATAAGAGGTCTTGGTATCAGGGAGATACATGGTCTAGGATATTCGTTATACAGATGGAGAAGGTGATTATTCCCTTGCCATAGATGAACTCTCAACTAGCACAAAAGAAAATATTACCATGTTTGATCAAGCACTACCAATAGTTGGGGTTTGATGTTTAGAGCCTATGGTAATGGGCTAATAGTAATACAAGGGTAGATGGGATAGGAAGGTGAATGTAATATTGTGAATTCATGGTGGCCTACCTTCGATGGAAAAATTTATACAATAACAAGCAGTTGGGAGTTACCAACAATAGTGGAAGTTGTGAAGGCATGGTATTTATAGTGGCCTCTAGTTAGAGGCCAATTTACATCAACTAGGATAAAGCTGAAAATGATGAAAAGGATAACCAGGCCTACAAGTATCATAAGATGACAAAGAAAGGAAAGACATCATATGTAAATTAGATGATAAGGGTAACAAAAATATATCATGATGGTGCTTAATGACTTTATCAAGATGACCAATCAGATCAAGGGTGATGTGTCCATATGAAAAGGTAAGTAGACATGACCATTTCAAGTGGGAAGATTGTTCAAGGGAATCAATGACATCATATGACCTTCCCAATCAGTGGAATGGAGAATCATGTTAGTGAGGAAGAATGGTCAGGTATTATATTTAAAGAATCATGATAAGGATAAATATCTATTATTGAGTTATTTGGTTTTTCACATCATAGAGAGTGCATAGAACTACATAAGGTTAAAGATGGAAAATAATGGGAACAATGGTGGAGATAATCAACAACCCCCATGACATGAAATAATGAATATGGTGAATGTGTAGATCTATCAAATACTACAACATGTAATGGTGATAATGGAAGTATTGTTAGATCAACAATAAGGGGAAAGACATCCACAACCCAACAACAAGGGGAAAGACATCCACAACCCACGATTGAGCCTAAACTCTTACCTCCATAATAATGAAGGAGGCAAGAATTTATTACACAAGATGCAGGGCTAGAGAACATGACCATTGGGTTGTCTATGGAGGGAACCCTCATTGTCCAAGGGCATGTGCACTGAGGCAACAACCAATGATACCTATGTAAGAAAAACCACTAGAGTAGAGGGATGTAATAGCTATGATAGGTGAGTAGCGTGAAAGACCCATAGTAGAATATGATTCTCATCCTTTATCAATGAATGTGGGAGAGAACATATTATACCCTTTAGAAATTGATAAGATAGGGAATGTTATGGATGTTAGTTTAGGGAGTAATTAAATAGAAGGATGGCTAAACACAAATCCAAAGTCACCAGATAATTAATCTAATGATTAGGTAGGAAAATAATGTATGCATGTGCTTTAGGCAATGTGTGTGTAATTTGATGACTATGTATGTGTCATGAAACTCCTCGCACCCTAAATAAAATATTGCATAGTTTGTTGTAAAGATGCATAAAATGAACTAGATGTCACTGATCGAATGTTACCATGCTTAAGGTTATGTGGATACTTATTAATGTTATTTTTATGGTTATGGGTGATATGGTTATGGTTTTTATATTATCTTTTAATGTAAAAATAATGATTATTATTGTTGTAACACTAGATGGTAACAGTCATTATGAGAACATCAACCAAGCACAGTAAGATAAAAATAGGGAATGATGCTTTATTTTTAACAAGGACCAAATATATACCTAAAGTGGGATTAGATTAATGAATATAATCCCTTTAAACACTATGCATGAATGTTCATTAGTTGATAAAAATGTTTCTTGATCATAGGGTGTCAAGTAAGCTCTAAATCCCTTGATTTCTAGATAGTCTAAAGGGAAGATTGATAATAGGTGGTGTGAAGGGTAATGGGTGATATGTATTCTAGCCTCATTATTTTTCCCATATTATAGGTGACCTAATAATGGTAATAGACATATCCATGTCATATGCTAGATGTAGACCGATCAATCTAAGAAGTCTATATGTGAAACCTGATTGTGGCTTCTAACTTATTACGCTACTTGAGAGCTGATTGTGGCTTTAGAATTTGTTGTGATAGTGGGTCTTTTTCTTTATTGTTGTATATGTGAAGTTGATTAATGTAGGAAGCTTATAAGAAATTAATTTTCTTTTTAAAAAGTTAACTTATCCATCCTTCAAGGGAGTGGTCTAATCTTATTCACTTTGTTTAATGATTTTGATAGATATCCTTCAAGGGAACAGTCTACCTTACATGTGGCAATTTTTATTTTATTTTTGGGTAGCTATCCTTTGAGGGAATGGTCTTTAATGATTAAGATATTGACCCAAACAATGTTTTGTTATCCAAATTATTTTGGGATGAAATGTGTTTATACATGAACAAGTCTAATTAGGTTCATAGGTTTACCTTTATGAGGGAAAAACTAAAACATAAGAAGGTCAATGATATGTGAAAGGGTGTGGTTTTGAGAGATAATAACCATGGGATTACATATTGTTAGAGATGAAAATTATCCATGAGAACCATGCTATGAGTAGAGCTATGGTACCTATATTTAGGATTAAGCTATGACTGTGATGGTTAGTTATATGGTTCTATGTTGTAATCAGTTATCCTCAAAAGGAGAGGAGAAATATGGGTGAAGGTTAAAATATTGTAATCAAGGGATGAGCTTAAGTTAGACAACAGGAGTGAGCTTGATCCTTCTTTAATAGAAAAATAGATGTAGATGTGAAGCATTGAGAGGTTCAAGTTTTGGTTTTCCCTCGAAAGAGGACAAGTGATAAGCTCTTGATCCATACTTATGGGTAATGATGCAGGGTCCAAGCCAATTGAATGTAAACTTGCCTCATTTACTTTTCTCCATGTTGGTCATGTGTTGGTTTTATTTTAGGATGAGGTCTCTGATATTGAATTCTCATTTTTTTAGGTGCTTGTTATAAGCACATTTTATATGATTTTGATAGATATGAAGGTGGGTGAGGGTTGTTAAATGAAGCTCATCAAGTAGCTCAAGTTGAGCTAAATAGTGCTAATGAAAATATTCCTCAGAAATGAGCTCTTGCAAGGATATGTGAAGAGAGGGGATTTGGATGTCAAGAAGCAATACTGCCTCTATTATAAAGACTAAAGAGAAAGGGGTAACACACATAAAGGTTTGAATTCTAGTTCAATAGGCCCATAAAGTTAATGGGATGTGCAAGTGCCAATCCCAACTTGAAGCACTGACTGCTTTGGTTAGCATTTTATTAAGGATTTTGTTAGAGGTTTCCACTTTTCCATTTGATTGTGAATGGTAAGGTGAGTGAAAGCTTAAATAAATGATAAATGCATCACATATCCTTGGACTTATTTTTGAAAGATTTACCATTATCGATGATGATCTTATGAGGAACATCAAAGTGGCAGATGATATGATGGTTGATAAAGTCAACAATTTTTTTTGATTTCGTCAAGATAAGAGGAATAAATTCTACCCACTTGGTGAAATATTTAATGGATAGGATGATGGATTTATTTCTCTATAAAGAGTGGGGTTTAATTTCCCCAATGAGGTTAAGCCCTAATTGAGAGAAAGGCCAAAAAGTCCTTAGATACCTTAAGGCTATTATCTAGTGTTTGATGTAAATTAGCATTTTGTTGACATTTAACACTATGACATAATCACAATAGTCTTGATTAAGGGTGGGCCAATAATATCCAAGGCAAAGGATACATTTAGTGACTCCTAGCATGATAAAGTGTCCCCCATAGATCCCATCATGTGTTTCCTTGATGGCATGGGAAGCTTCATGGATATGTAGACAATGGAGAAGGAGACCATCAAAAACATGTTTGTAAAGGATTCCCCCTAATATGGTGTAATGAGATGTACTCTGAACAAATTTTTTATAGGCATTCCTAGAGAAGTTGGGAGGAATGATGCTTAGGTTGAGGTAGTTGAAAGTTTGGTCATACCAAATGTTAGATGGGGATTTCTCCACATTAAAAATGGTAGGGAGGTTGGATTAGCTATAAGAGGGTGTGATAAAATGATGAATGGTGACAAATATTTTGGAATTGAAAGGTTGAGAAGGGATTTGGGAAGTAAGATAGGCCATTGTATCCATGAATTTATTTGTAGATCAGGGAACAGATTGGACAAGGTAATGTTAAAATGATGTTAAGAGGTTGTTAACTAAAATTTTATATTTTTACAAGACATCATTCTTACATTGATAAGATCCATTGACCTAGTTGACCACAAGTTGGGAATAACCAAAGACATGGATTGTCTTAATTCCCAAGGTTAGAATAGTTTAGAGACCTATCACTTGGGCTTAATACTCAACCATATTATTAGTGCATTCAAATTCAAGTTTGAAGGACAGAAGAAGGGGTTCACCATCAATAAGAATGAGAATAATGCTGGCAACCCCTCCTTTTTGGCACTTTAAGCCATCAAAGAACATGGTTATCTAGTAGGTTATGTCATCTTCTTGAAAAAGACTCATGATAGAATCATCTTAAAAAAGAAAGAGGAGGTGGTTAGTTGTTTGGTAAAGGAGCTTTATCTAATTGGTTGGAAATGAATTTCCCTTTAATTGACTTCTACTAGAGTAATTCAAGGTCAAATTTAGCTAGGAGCATGAGCCATTTAACCATACATTGATTTTGGTATGGTTTAGAGTGCATGTAATTAAGTGGGTTGATATTAGTGATTACATAGGTTCTATGGTTAAGAAGGTAGTGGTGGAGTTTGGTGGCCATGAAGGTTAATGCTAAGTAGATTTTATCAGTAGGTATGTGTATATTGAGTCTCGTATTCTACAAGTGTGTGACTAATGTAATATACAACTTGCTATTTTTATTATTCATCTCGGTGAGACAACATAGCCCCTAGGGAATGGTTGGTGAAAGAGATATATAGGTAAAAGGGGTGGTCATCCTTAGGAGGGGTGAGGATAGGTGGTGACAAAAGGTACTATTTGACTGAATCAAAGGTTTTTTGATAATAACTATTCCATTTGAAAGAGACATCCTTCTTCAAAAGGTGATTGAAAGGTTGGCACCAGTTTGAAAGTTGGGAAATGAAATGGTGAATAGATTAAATTTTTCTTTGTAGGCTATGGAGCTACTTAAGGTTGGTTGGAGGAGGCATGTCCAAAATTTCTCTAACTTTGGAAGGGTCTACTTTGATTCCATGAAGAGAGATGATAAAGCCAAGAAGCTTTCTTTAAAGGACCCCAAAAATGTATTTCTTGGGATTAAGGTGAACATGATAATGGATGAGGCATTCAAATATGATCATAAGAATAATGAAGTGATCTATTCAGAGTTTGAATTTCTTGAGAAGGTCATCCACATAGTATTCTATAATTTTATGGATGATATCATAGAAGATATAAGTCATGGCATTTGGTAGGTTGCACCAACATTTTTAACCCAAAAGGCATGAATGTATATAAAAAGGTCCCATAAAGGGTGGTAAAGTTGGTTTAATGTTGATCTTTAGGAGTAATCAAGATCTAATTATAACCCAAAAACCCATCCATGAGAGATAACATATCATGGCTAGCAGTAAGATCAACAAGCTAGTTAATTCTAGGTAGAGGAAAGTCATCCTTGGGGTAGGTGAGGTTAAGGTCACAAAAGTCCACACAAATACATAGACCCCTAATGACTTTAGTGAAAACTATGATATTTGAGACCCATTGGGGGTATTCAATGGGTTGAATGAAGTTTACAAATAGGAGACACTGAAGCTCTTCTTTGATGAGAAGGGCTATGTGAATATGTATGCATTGAAGTTTTTGTTTAACAAAATTGGCATCATGATGAGTGATTATGTTATGGGTAGCAATGGTGGAGTCAATCCTAGGAATATCATTGTAAGACCAAGTGAATGCTATGTTACGATCTTGGAAGAAAGAGGAGAAGTCTAGAAGTTCCTCAACATTTAGTGATTGGCCAATTTGACAATGTGGGGGTTATCTAGGGTGCCCAAATTGATATCTATGGTGGATTAATTTGACATGGTTGAGGCTTCAAGAGGAAGGGATTTATGGATAGAAGAATACCCCATACTAAGGTAGTAATAATAGAATCATTGTCTTGATATTGGATGGTGTTGACGGTGGAAGGACTTTGGTTTGGCCACCCTTTTGGTAGATGAGAGGGCCCAAACTAATGGTATTGACTAGAAACAAAAGGTTAGGGGAGATGATGTTAGGATCTTTAGGTGGGGAAAGTGGTTGGGTTAGTGAGGATGGGATATTTTCCTCCATGGTGGCAATGGGTTTGGGTGAATTGGTTGGTTCTTTAGGTGGTTCATACCCAAGGACAAATGACTCATGAGGTTATAGATTTTTGATATGGGGTAACTCATGAGGCCCGTTTTCATATCAATCAAGGCCAAATCCTTTCCAATCACATCTATGAAGATACAAATTAGTGAACTCTAGTTTTCTAAGATAGGAAAAATTATAGGTAAATGGTCTGATGGATGAAGTAGTGGTAGGGGCTAGAAGTGGTCAATCAAGTCCCCCATAAATGAGATTTATTTGATGGTTAAGGAGCCTGAAGGGGATGATGGTTCCAATGTTAGGGTCTTAAGAAGGGTCATGTCTAATATTCCCATATTCTTGGGGAGTAGAGAAGACATCTAAGGCCAAGAGTCTATACTCCCTAAGGTAAATAAACTAGAATGTGGTTGCCATGGGGTTCTCTATAGGTATCTAGGAAGAAGGGATAAATGAGCTAGTAGAAGCTTCCTCAATATTTGGTGTGGAAGTGTCATAGGTTTTAGTTGGTAGGGTTATGTCATTATTAGATGGTTTTAAGGTGGATGAAAGAGAAAATAAGAATTAATTATGCCAATATGTTATATTTCAAGATGTGAAAGGACTAGGGTTAGCTTGAACAGTCATAACTTGCCCTTCATGCTCAGAGTTTGACACATTGATGTAAGTTGGAAGGGACACAACTCATGGCATGAATCCAAGGGTGCTTGAGTAAAACATTATATTTTAATTCTCCTCCATAACATACAAAATTTTAATTCTCCTCCATAACATACAAAATTTAAAGAATGGTATGGGGCCCTACATAGATATGGAGGATAACTATGCCCAAAGTAGTAGCTATGGTATCATTGAAAGAATGAAAGACCATTGTGCTTTCAGACATGATGTTCATGGGTAAGTGTAATTAGTAATAAGAATGAGAGGAGATAATATTAATGTTTCCTCCTCTATAAATCATCACCCTGTTGATGTAATTTTGATTAATGTATGCCATAATGAAGGGGGGATCATGATTCTTTAAATGAGTAAAAAGTATTTATGAATTTTTGAAGGTGACAAGGTTAGAAGTTTGAAGGGCCCCAACAAAGGTGATGAGAGGTTGAGGGTCATTAGGTTGGACCTAGATGGATTGGAAAGCTTCTATGAGTTCTTGGTGATGATGGGGAGAGGTAGAGACTAACTCATATAAGCTCATTTTTGTCAGAGTTTGGTGAAGCTGCATGAAGATAGATTTCTAAATAGATATTACATAGGGGTTAGGTTATGGAGGGTTAGATGGGGAGGCATATAATATAGACACCTTAGGTTTGTTCAAAGACAAATATGGTTGGGTATTATTTTATTGGGAGTTTGGGGAGGGGTAAGTTTAAGTAATGGATGCCTTAGCCTTCCCTTTATCCTTCTATTGGGCCTAAGATCAAGTAACCATGTGAATAGTGTGGATAAGGGGGTTTTCTATATTGGGTGGTTGCTTTTGTTCCTCCTCTTTAATTTTGGGTGATATTGAAGATTAGATGGGTTGAGTTGGTGATTGGATTAAAAATGGGGATGAAAGAGGTTTGTTTGATAATAGATCATCCTCTTCATACAGGCTATGAATAAGTGTTTGGAGAGCTTTACACTTTTATATGTCATGTCATGGTGCCCTATGATATGCACATATCAAGTTATCATTGAACCAAGATGGTTTGGTATGTGAAGGGTCAAAGGGTTTGATGGGTGGTAAACTCAAGAAATAAGTTTACAATAACCACTAGAGAATGGTTAAGTAAGATTCAACTAAAGGTGGTAGAGGTTTAGTGGTTTTGGTTTTGGGTATTGAAGTAGAAGGTTATATGGATGTAGGTATGGTGGTAGGTGTCTTGGGTAAATTGGTATGCTTGGTTGATGGTTTTAGTTTAGGCAAGATGGTTGATGAGCTAGAGGAAGAGGAAGGAAAGGTAGGTAACTTAGGAATTATCAATGTAGTGAGGAAAGGTGTCTTATAAAGCAAGTATGAAGGTGTGACCAATAAAAATGGTGGGGTTTTGGTAAAAATGATGGACTTCATGTTCAAGGTAGATGGATGAGGACCCAAAATGGAGGGCAAGGTTGAGGGAGGTAAAATTTAGGGTTTTGGGCCTTTTGGTGGTTTTACTTCTTTGGTTGTTTTAGTTGTTAATTTTGGAGGGGATTTGATCACTTTAGTTGTCTTGGCGAGTTTAAGTTTTTGAGGGTCAATTAATTTTGAGGAGGTTTTAGATGGTTTAGAAGGGCTAGACTGCTTTACCAAAGAAGGGGTTAGAAGTTCTAGTTTGGTTCCCTTACCTTTGTCTTGACCTCTGGTAGAAGGTTCCAAAATTAGAGGTTTGGTGGATGGAGTTATCTTCTCTTGTGAGATATCTTCCAAAGAGGGAGTGGATGTTTTTATAATAGGGGAGATAGGTGTGGTATCTTCCAATGGAGGTGTGGGTATGTTGGCTTCCTTTGTTTAGGTGTCCAAAGGAATAAAAGGTAGTTTCTTCCCTCCCATTAGGGGGATGGGGAAAAAGGTGGTTGAGGCAATGTTTTCTTCAACAATGGGTTTGTTAGTAACCACATTAATAGTATGTGCCTCATGAGATGGGTCTAATTTATTGTCATGATAAGGGGTAGAAGGAGCATGATTAGGGAAGGGCCTATGAAATATGTCAAGATCCTATTTTGGTGGTGCATTAAGATTATCTAATGTAATATCCCCCCTGTCAATGAGGGATTGGATAAGATGTTTGAAGGTGCTACACCTATTGATGTCATGTCCTATAACTTAGTGAAGGGCACAATGGTCATTCTCATTATACTAACCCAGTATGGGGTGAGAAGCATCAAACTGTTAGGGTTATTTAATTGGTAGAAGTTGGAATATATTGGCTTTTAGTAACTTTTCCAAAATAGAAGGATAGGGATCCACAATTGGAGTTAATTTCTTATGATTATTCTAATTTCATTTCTTTTGGTTTTGGTTTGAATAATTAGAGGAGTCAAAGGTTTTGTTCCTTGGGTTCAGTTGGTTGGTAGATGGTAGTGGTGTGGTTTTGAGGATAATGGCATTGGTGGTTGCTCTATTTTTAGTGTTGGGATTGGTTTGGTTATTTGGTTTGGAAGAGAAGGGCTCATTGGGTTTGTAAGTTGGGTTCCTGATTGTCAACTTTAACCTTCCTTCATCAATGGCTCTATTTTTTAGTTTTAGAGCCATGATAAAATATTCATAAAAAGTTTTAAATTTTTGGACATGCAATATGGATGAAATATGTTTTGCACATGCCCAGGTTAAAAGATCTATAAGTTCAAGTTGAGGAAATGAAAATGAAGTTGGGTTATTAAGTTTCTCTAATGAGCCATGAAATCAATAATAGATTCATCTTCAAATTATCGAATGGAGTAGAGGTTGGTAATAGAAATTTTATTAGATATATTGATCGAAAAGTAATCCAAAAAGTTTTGGGCTAGTTGGGTGAAAGAGAGGATGGAATGTTTGGCCATGGCACTATACCAATCCAATGCTAGTCTATATAATGGCATAGGAAAGGTATGAAGGAGAAGAGCATCATATTGGGAAATCAAGTAACATGAATGCCTAAACACTCTTAAATTTTGTTTAGGGTCTTCCTTGTTGTTAAACTTGGTAAATTTTATAATTTCTTATTGGGTTGGGTAAGCTTTGATGGGGACCGAAGGGTGAATAGGCTCATTGAAAATTTGATCATAAGATAGGTGATTATGGGCTCCAGAGATGGATGACTCAAGGGTAGTCATCTTATCCATGATGAAATTCATGAAATCTTTTTGAGTTTGTTGGGATGTGTAGCTATATGGTATGTTTTGTTGAGGTTGGGCAATGTGTGAATAACTAGTGGATGGTTGAGATGACTCTATGTATTGGTATGTGGTCCTTGGAGGTTGGGTGGAAGATATATATTGGGATGTAGATGTTAATGGTTGGGTAAAGGTGGTTGGTTGGGTAGAGAGAATATGACCCTCTGGGTTATGAAGATAAATAAAGGTTATGTGTTGGGTCAGAGTGGTGGTTGGGTTAGTGGCTGATGGAAGGGTGGTGACTCTTGTGTTTATTGGTGGTAACATGGAGGGTATGGAAACCTCAAGGCTTGGAATTAGAGTATTTTTTTTTATGGATTGGAGGTAACTAGAGGAATTGGGTAGAGTTAAAGGTAGACACTCCTATTAGGGCATTGGTAGTTTGGGTTGGTGGGTTAGTTTTGAGGGAGTTGTTGGTTGATGATAATGTTTGGGAAACTATAGGTTGAGTAGTTCTCATGGTAGTGGAGGTATTACTCATGAGAGGGAGAGGGATGCCATAAGGTGGGTATATAGGTGGGGTTGAAATTAGGATTTGGTAAGATGTTGTTCTTAGGTAGTGTTGTAAGGTTACATGGTTATTGTTTAGGAAAGTGGAAAAATTTGCATCTTCTAGGACTACTCAAGTAAGACTTCTTAGAGAGTGAGGGGAGTCTAAAGGTTCAAAAGTGTATTTCATGGATAAATAGGTGCAAGTTAGTGATGGTTGATTTGGTGGTGGGTTTTGTTCCTCGAGGTCCTTCTGTTATTAGCGAGTAAGAACCATATGAGAAAGTAAGAAAAGGATGATACATTCTCACACATCAAACAAAGATAAATAAAAAAATACTAAAGCCAAATAATGCATTAACTAAGAGTACATTAAATCTTAGTATTTTTATCTCTCTTTTGGCTTATGCCTTAGAAAAGTGTGAAGAGAAAATTATCTTGAATAGGTCCTAAACAAGGTAGTCTATGTTTGGTTTTGAGTTTATGTTTAGGAACTCAAGAAGAAATATATATTAGATAGAGTACATGGCTTGGTTATAGGGAGTTTCTCCAGTCACTTCATGATCTTGTAGTCAGTGTGGGTACTTAGCCAATATATACTGATTACTAGAGTTTATACTCAACTAGAGAACTGGATTAGTTATCCCCTTGGTGATTAAATCTAATTATGATAATGTGGAAAGGGCAAGGTGATCTGCTAGGTGATGAAATCCTAGTTGATCCTTGTCTCAAGTGATTTTTATTTTTGTTTTGTTTAATTGGTTTGGTTGTGTAACATTTTTGAACTATGGTTAATTTACTTTGCTTAATTAATCTAGGTGAACTAGAGACAAGCAAGCAAACAATGGATGTAAGGTTTATTTAAAATCCAAAATAAAATTTTAGATTTTTTCCAATGTATACAAAATCTCAAAATGAAAGATTAAAATTCAAGTCCTAATCCTATGATGATTTCTCTTTTTATTTCTTTTAAAAATGCAAGGAAAATAAACTTTAACTTTCATAAATTAAAAATGCAACTAAAACTTGTGTTTTTTACTTATAAAGAAGGAAAGACTAATTTTCATAGAATGTAACTAAATGAATTTCACTAATGAAATTATAAATTTTCTAAAACATATATTAACCCAGGAAAACTTAAGGGTCCCACCGGGCATGCCAAAATGTTTCAATCTAATTTTTGCTTTTTCCTAAGTGTGAAAAGAAGAAACTAGTGGAGAAGGGTGTGCAGAATAATACCTATTGGATGCATGCATGTTGAATATAGAATTTTTGATAAATAGTATTTGGATGGGGAATAATTAATTTCAATTATAAATCACTATCACAAACTTTTTTTTAGACAAGTAGTTGGGTGGATTGCCTAGCGTGAGCTAGATCCTAGAAATGAAAGCTTTCTATGAGGCTATCAATCCAACTTCTTTAAAAACTTAATTTTGTAAATAAAAATGGAAATATTTGCATAAAATTACATAAAAATTAAACTAATAACAAAAAATAATATCAAATTAATTAATAAAACTAAATGCTTTGCTTAGATGGCTAAAATAAAGTAACTAATTTAAATAATGCTAATGCTGAAAATTGTCTAAAACAAAGTTGTGGTTTTTGGTTTGATAAATGTCAAAAGAATTATTATTTTTGGGCTGTAAAATGTTTGTAATGGTGAAGGTAAATGTTTTAAATAAAAAAAGAGGGATAAACGATCAAAAACAGGGCCAAGAAGGCAAAGCAAGAAATAATCAAAATGAGGCCAAGAAGGCAAAGGGGCAAATGGTCAAAATGAGGCCAAGAAGGCAAAGGGGTAAAGGGTTATCAAGAGGGTAAAGGGATATGGGTAAAAGGATAAAATTATAAGAGTTTTATGAAGGAATAAATTTAAATAAGAAGGCCAAAGAGGAAGGAATAAATTAATATAACTAAACAACAAGATTACCTCAATGCTTGAAGATATTTGTTGATGAAGATTGGCTTGTTGATGATTTTTGATGATTTTGGTAGAGTTTCATTGCATAATTATCTTTTATTATAAGATGTGGATGACTTCCAAAATTATAACCTCATCTAAATAATTTCAATAATATTTTAATGACCAAAGACTAACTTGTAACTTAACCTTGGGTGAAAGAGAGGGGGGTATTTATGGCATTTGATATTAAGAAACATGCCAAAAGAAGGGAATAATGAAATATGGCACCATTTATCATGTGGTGCATTAATGAGTCAAATATGAGTTTTGTGGGATTCCCACCTTGATCATAAGTCTCCCATTTGGGTTGGTGTGTCTCCCACCTTACACATGAATCCAATTTTGAATGGGAATCATGCACATGGGTTTAAATGAGACCAAAGACTTTTCACCACACTTTCTTGTCTTCATCCAAGAATTTAAAGAGATGGCTCACCAAATTTGGCACCATTTTACATGTGGTACCTAAATTAGTCAAGGATGAGGTTGGTGGGAATTCCCATTTGGGTTGGTGATTCTACCATTTGGGTTAAGAAGTCAAAAATAGGTGCCCTTTGTATTTAAAGAGGTAGGTATCTCATTTTCAAGGGTAATTTCATGTTTTAAGGAAAAATATATGTTTAATTATGGCCCCTTATGGATAAATTCACCATATTTCAAGGGGAGGCCCTTGTGTTGCTTAAATGAGGTCATTAATCACATTAGGAAAGGGTCCCAGGTGGGGTATGATGTCCCACATTAAGCCACATCACTTCTAGGCCATTTCCCTTATCATATCACCTTCCATGTCACTTACCATGTCACTTACTATGTCACATGTCATTTTACATGCCATGTCATCATGAATAGTGATAGTGGGTCCCATAGTGAATAGTGATAGTGAATAGTACTTTCAAATAATACTATGTGACTAGGATAATAGTGATTTGGTTAGAATAAGAGGTTTTGTTAAGGTTTAATAAGGTTTAGGGGGTCTTTAGGGGATCTTGAGGCATTTAGTTATCAAAAACTATAAGTGTGATATTTTCTAGTGTCTACACATGAGGCCATAGTGCTTAAATTTGAAGTATTTAATGACAAGGGTGATCCTACACAACATATTAAATAATTTTATGTCTCAGGTTGTGAACTTATACAATATATTATATTGATAATTAAGTTGTTTCTTGTTAGTCTCAAGGTATATGACTTTAATTATCTTTACACCTTGCCATTAGGATTTGTGATTCATTTCAATGATTTTGTTGATATTTTTTTTAACTTGCTTTTCTATCAATATTATCAAAAATATCATGTTTTCACAACTTGTAAAACATAAATAACAACATAATGAGCCTATTAGTGAGTATGTGCTTAGTTTCAAAACTATGCTCATGAAGATATTAAGTTACAAAGTATTTTCTCTAATAGCTTGCTTCAACCTATTAAATACAAAGTCACATTTAACATGTATACATATTTTGATGTCTTTTTCATACTATTTTTGACTTTGAGATTAAAATTTTAGAGGCCAACATACTTAATTATGGGTATAATTCCCCTACCTCTTGTGGATCATTTTATCAAAGTAAATAAATATTCAATTCTAAGTTTAATGATGCACCTAAATTTTAATCTAAGAGTGTGTTAAAAAAGTTGTAAATGTGGTATCACAACCACCTAATATTTATGTCCTTCCTTCACAAGTGATTAATTAATTTATAAGGTTACTTGAGAATCCTCTCCAAATACTTAAATTATTTACTGAATGAAATATGATATTTTTTAATCCAAAATGTGAGTTGGATACATCTTTTCATTTGCCTCAAAACTATGATGTGAATTCATATTTTTAGTACCATATATCTTTGGGACATACCACCAATAAATTTTATATATTGAAACATAAGATACATGATCTAATTGATAGAAATGGTATTCAAGTGGAAGGACACATTAGTACATTGAATGAATTAGTTGCTCCACCAAATCAATATTTGAAAATATATTAAGAATCTGCTTCCCAAACATGATACCAAAAAGTAGTAAAATGTTCACATGAAAACACATACACAACAACCAATTATTTCTAACATTCATATCCTATATGGTATCATAGGTATGGATTTGAATGCACAAAAATAAGTTCCTTATACTACATTTTTGACCATGATATTCCAATAGATAATTATGTTTATGGTACATTATTAATACAATGATTTTATTGATTTACATCCTATTATACACATGGAATTATGGTTGAAAATGGTTATAGATTAAACATGTGTATAATGTCAATTTTACTAGTAAAGAGTACACTCAACAAGACTTACTTGGTATAACCATTATTAGAAAAAATTATTATAGTCTCACATAGACACCTCTTCTGGGTATCAAATTATATGTCACTATAGATCCTAAGACCCTTTTAGAATGGTTTAATATATTTTCAAATGATGAGATGTGATTTATTACTTAAACACCCATGGCTATTATAAATGATAGATATTCCATCCACATTATATTAATGTCTTAAGCTTGTGAATGATAAAATAGTACTCACTACTTATGGAAAATATTATGAGCCACCTACACACAAAAACATGAGGTATTGTGTAAATTGATTCTTTACTTATATATCATAAAAACTCAAGTTATAGTACCTACAATCATGGAACATAAATTTAAGACATCTAGAGTTATAGTACCTACTCATCCATGTCTCAATATAAATTTATCATAACCTTTTATGTATAGTAAAGACAAATCACCTTGTGCATTTCCATTAGACAGTCTAAAGAAAGTGATTATTTTTAAGAGATTAAGGTAGATCCTATATCCCATCATTATGATAACTCTTATAGTGATAATTATTTAATATTCCATAATACTCATGCTTATCTTTCAGATACTTCTAGTGACACATCTAACTCCTCATATTCACGATCCATGAGATCATAAGAATTTGATCATGTGGAGGAGAGGGAAGCTTATTATGGAAATTTATATGGGATTAACTATCACCACTATTATTTTATTTCATGCACTTTAATTAATCAATCTATTCTACATTACTTATTTTTCATCTTTCTTATTTTAATGTGCTTTTTAGGTGCCACCTTCTCTAGTATTGTATTTATATTTTGGGTTCAACATGCTTCCTTATAGATTTTTAATTCATGCCTCCATTTAGTTATTAATTTTTCCATTCTTATTATAGGTTTGAAATTTATGTTCTTACCTTATCTTATGCTATTGACTATATTTCATTTCTTTTATCCCCTTATTTTTTTGTGCTTTCTTTGTTGATCTGGTAGTTTCATCTTTTGATTATTATTTCCATCCAAAAATATTGTGAAAACTTCCAAATTATGAAATCAAATATATATCAAGAGATCCATGTTTCACCCCTTGGGTTTTAACTTACTTATTTTACCCTTGTCTTCCTTGTTCCTTGATTTTTATTTTGCTTGTTTATTCCTCTTAGCTTTTCTTTTAGTTATTTTTTATGCCTCTTAGTTAATTTTTTGAGTAATTTAACTATTGTTAAGTCTTATTTATTTCATCTCTTGGATTTCCCATTTCTTGATCCACTCTTATATAAAATCATAAAATGTAAAAACATGGTGAAATATACAATAAAAAAAAGTTTTCATTCATCTTAGTTGGTACATATCTACACTTTTTTGTATATAATAATTATCTACCTATGTTAGAGGTTTATATATCTATTATTGTACACTTTTTTTTCATGTTATTATTTGATATGGATGCAAGATATATAGGATATATATGATCATGGATTTATAGATGCTTTGTGGCTTCGTCAATCCCAAAACCAAGGGCATGCCTATAGTGGGGGAATAGTTTTTAGTAGGTTTACTTCCTATTTTCCATTCTTATATAGATATTTATAAACTTTCCTATACATATCATATTGGATATTACATGTTAAGTGCTTAGTTACATGGATACATTAGGTTTCTTCGTATGATAATTACATGGTTAAATTATGTGTTTTGTTTCCCTATTGGTTATCATTACCTATATGTGTGTGTTTTTGTGTGATTATGTCTTGTTTCCTTTCATATATTTTATTTTTTTGTCCATAGAGGATACTCTAGTCATCATAGTGTTTCATGTCTATAATAATGATTATTTTTAGCACATTTATTAGTTTAATGGTTACATTTAATTTATGTGGCTACATCATTGTGTGTGATTATGTTGATTGAATATACTGTGTGATATTATATAGTTTGTTCCATGATTGATATCATGCATGATACTATTTATAGTATACTATATTTATAATATTTCCATGGTCTCTATTATGCATATATCTAGGCATACTATTATTGTGTGTTTGTTATGTCTTTCCTTCCTAAGGATATATTATTACATTAGAGCATATCATTTGTAATTATTTTTGTTTACGTTGATGCATATCATGTTTTAATTTACTTATTGAGATTATCACCTATATCTTTTCATTAGGAGCATGATCCACCCATGTGTCTATTGATCCTAAATTTCTTATATCAATATGTGATTTTCACTTGATATCCTCCATACACCTAATCATATTTTGTTTAATATATTGCATACATTTTTTTAATATATTTTCCACATTTTGTCATGTGGTTACATTTGGGCATATCAATGTTACCTCTTTATGGGGTACCATCAAGCACATCACTTGTCCCTCCCTTCTCCTTTTTATACCCTTACTTTCCATATCAATATTTGGTTACATATTATATATTAAACTTTACATGATGACATATTTATATTATTACATACATATGTTATATATTTATTTTCAATGATTATAATATTTTTTATACTATTTTATATGCACATGCTAGGATTACCTATAACAATCATCTTTCTCTTAATAGACTAGGATATAAATAAATCCACAACAATATAGCATAAAGATACTTGGAAGGAATGAAAAGGACTTATAATAACCATAAAAATAGTAGAGGATAATATTACACTCAAATTTCAAGAATAAAGGGTTTTAAATTCTAAGCCTATGACATGGGGTATAACTCTAACTAGAGCTCAATATAGATAAGTGATTTTAAAAATGATAAAAAAAAGATGTATTAAGGCTATAATAATAATTTTTCATGAAATTAAATCATGAACAAGGGTAAACTAATCCAAGTTATCTAAAATTACTAAGCTAATAAGAATATAAGTGGTGTAAGGTTCAACCAATGGGTGGTATATGAAATCATGATAAATGGTAATCCTAAGAAACCCTATACTTATACCATCTTATTAAGTATAAGGAATATCATAAGTGAGGATAATAAACATAACTACAATGACAATGAAAAAATAAATATTTAATATACTAAGTAAATAAATGAAAGAGAGTAGGGATAGAGATACTTACCTTTGAGTGGACTCATCTATACTTGAATCTCCCCTTTTATCTCAAGTCTCACTTTATAAGATATGTTAAAGGTTGAAGACCTAGATGTTAAGAATAAGACTTAAATATTCTTAGGTGGTAACTCCAAATATAGGGACATCTCTTCATCATGACTCCTATTATTGAGCTTCAAAGGCCATAAGTAAGACTAGAGCTCCAAGATAAGACTCTAAACCTATAACTCATATTTTTACTACTTAAAACTATATTTTCAAGTAGAAGAATATATATGAGTATTTTATATGTTTTAGGAATAAATTATGCCCCCCTTATATATACCTAGAACTAACCCTAAAATATACGTCTATAGTATCAACTAGGTTAATAAAGTTGGAAATATATTGACTG
The DNA here is from genome assembly GCA_037957365.1 of Torreya grandis. NCBI lineage: Eukaryota > Viridiplantae > Streptophyta > Pinopsida > Cupressales > Taxaceae > Torreya > Torreya grandis. Next base: position 451,944 of record JARHVA010007996.1, on the reverse strand, counting down.
ACATAATATTGTATTGACTAGGTCAATACAATAAAATTGATAGAAAAAAATTATACTTGTTTTGGAAAAGTTAATATGTTATAGGGAGAGATAAGTATGAAACTTATTGTATCAATCTAGTTGATATAGTATAAATAAAGGGTGGCTAGCAAGATTGAACAAAAAATAGATGGATGGATAAGATGAAAAGAAAATAAAAGGAGGTTAGACTAATAGAAATGAAGGTATGACTTAATATTATGAAAACATATCTATAAAATTACCATGATCCAATCCCACCCCATTCCTAATGCATTCTTTAATGTGTGCACTTACGAGAATTGATGCACTGATAAGACTTTGCAAGATTAATTTTTAGTAAAGTGATAAAGTAAAAAATATCATGTGTATACATATGACCCACCCAAATATCATCATGTATTATAATATTTTAATATGGGATGGTGCTTTGGGAAAGACTATAACTAAATAAAAATGTTGAAATAACCAATGATAAATGAATTATAAAAAATACCATTTACATACATTGACTTAAATTTACACCTAAATTATGTAAAATAGTATCATAGTCTTGATCATGGAGAGAAAATTAATTAAATTTGAGAAATGGTAAGGATAAAATTGGATAAATTTAATGTGCATGTAGTTAGGATAGTTAATAAATAAATGTAAATAAAAAACTATAAGAAATGATTGAAAAACTTGGAACAATTGACAAGCCAAGATCAATAAGGATATATTATAACCAAAATATCCAAGAAATATTATAATAAATAAGGGAAATGTGTCAAGCCATCAAGATAGGGATACTCCAAGACTAAAAAACCCAATGCATCCAAAATAAGATAAGTGAAAGCTCAAATAAAAAAAATGACACAGATAAGTATCACATGTTATTTAAAATAATAGTGTAATATAAATCAAAACAAAACTCAAACAAATATGTGAATAAGTAAAAATGGAGTTGAATGGTCTACAAAAAGGGTGAAATATAAAATTTTGAAATGGAAAAATGGGACTATATGGCCCAAAAAAAGAGAATTAAAAACTCAAGGTCCCAAGCATAACTAAGATAAATCCTAGAAAGATAAGGCAATGACCAAGAGAGCATATTTGAATATCTCAAAGATGCACCTTATATTATAAATATGTAAAAGATAAAAAAAATCATAATGATAACATGTCTAAAATAAAATGAAGAGTGGGAAGTAAATAATATGGGTAACATTTAGAGACAAACCTTCATGTCAAGAAGAAGAAGAAAAGGGAAGGAAAAAAGGGCTTTACTAAGGTGAAAACATGGTCTTTACTAAAAAAAGACACTTTAATCATGTTACCTATACTAATATTTTTTAATATTAATGGAATTAGATAACCCTAACAAAAAAACATGAGCTTTAGATAACTAATGAAGTATAAATATCATCCCATGGAAGCTAACATGCATGAAAAATAAAATTGTCTTACCTTACCATAACGTGTTCCCTAATTTTTAGGACCCCTTATAGAGTCATTGATTTAGTAATTAAAATTAACCATTTATGCCTTAAATGTCAACTTGAGGTCACTTTACCCTTAGTATATTACTTAACCCATCTTAGGGGCCATTTTATACCACTTTTAGTCACATAGCAGTCACAAATAGTACCCAAGCCTATAGAACATGACATGAGACCCATAATAGCACATTCCTTGAGTGATTTAGGTCCATGTACCCTCCAAAAAGTAATTTTACATCTCTCTAATGGGATTAGGGTTAGCCTAGACCTATTCTTAAATCACACTCCCAAGTCATTTTTAGTATAACATTATATAAACACTACTTTTACACTCCTACACTCTAAGTGGGAATTATCACAAAGAAGCACACAAAAGTACCATTTCATATTGAGGGAAAGACCCTAATTCTTCCAATATTGTATTTATTTAACCCATACATTTAACAATCTATCCCTAACATAGGTATCTAGATATCAAGTGGCCTCCATGCATCCTCACATGCATTCACACTCAAGTATTCATAGACATTCACACATATCACATAAGTGGGATAACTACATCATGATTGGTCCCTCCTCAAAGTATTGGCATGTAGTTAGTGTGCCCACATAGGGTGTGGATCACATATCCAGCTCATCAGAACCACTAACCCCTTTGTTATCATGGTGTTCATCAAAACCCTTATAATCATACAAATGTTAGAGGTATAATCACTGAGAAGGGGGGTGAATAAGTGAGCCCAAATAATCCAACTTCAATATTTACAAATACTCAATCAGTTACCACAAGAATTCATGAAGCATACACATCATTCATAGTAATGAGCAAGAGAGACAATGCAAGATCAATCACATAACACATGACTTATGTGGGAAACCCTCTTAGAGGAGAAAAGCCACTATAGCCTGAAATTGGACTACTATCCTATAATAAAAAGAACCAATTTATATTAGCTACAATTAATCAAGGAACTATAATTCCTATTTAGTGAGACTACAATCCCATAAAGTTCTACACCACTTATCTAGCTGAGCTGCAAGAACAACTAGACTTTTAGCAAGTTTCACTTTGAAAGAAGGATACAATCCCCTTAGATGTTGAGCTAACATAAAAATACCTATGAACACATCAACCTATGAACTGATGTGTTCAACACTTGATGATGGGCCTTTGATTATCACTCTTCACCTTTGCTCATACTCAAACAACAAGAACACTATTCTACCAACAAAATTATGACCTACAAGTTATACAAATAGTCCTTAATCTATTATACTCTTCAAATCATCCATAGGTCACTCTAAGCCTCCTTCACTCCAAAATTTACACACACAATCCTATTTTTAATCTCTCCCAAGTCTCTCTAAGTCTAGAAACCAACACATTTAGTTTCACTATTTATAGAGAAAACATGATAATCACAACCTTGGTTAGCCATTAGACATGTCTTAATCTTTAAGGCATATCTCACATTAAGACATGGATAAATAAAATCTTCATAGGTCATCCATTACATCTATGGGTCACCCTTAATAACTACACCTTTCAATTAGGCCCTTGTAGCTCTTATAGGTCTCATGTGAACCCATTCACTCCTTTAACACTTCATCAAATAGAAAAAGAACACATAACCACTAAAAAAATAATTGAACCATTACATATGATCTATATGTCCACATTGAGTGGCAAAAACCAATAAAGTACCCTTCTGCTTAAGCACAATTCACTCAAACAACATTTTATGCACACAGTCATTATGAACAAACACACAATCACCTTATAAACCATTGTTCATACTGCATACAATTGATCAAAACTTAAAAATTCACACTTAGTATCTTCATGGAGTCTAAAACACTCCCCAATAGATAATTCACCATGAAACATTGAAACAACATCTACACAATATTAATTATTCTTCTCATGTCACTTGCATAACAAACATGAACATATAGTCAACTATGAACCATAATATATTTGAATATATATAATTATATATATTTAAATTAGGTTCATTATATGAACCATGGATTCCTATTCATTTTTTCTTTTTACAGTATGGGGAAATTCATCTTTGATAAAAATTTATGGGAAATAAACCGCATACTAGTTTTTCCCTTTGTAAAATTCAAATATTTAAATGTCAATGGTCACAGTTAAACCTTGATCACTTTGCTCACATCTCAAGTAATTTATACTCAAATTAACTACACACTATATATATTATTGTATGAAGCTTGAAATTTAACACATAGTCCTCTAATGCCAAATTTTAAACCTTGAACATGTTGACCTCATTTCGTGTAATCTAGAAACTTTGACTCAATGTGCTCCGATGATCTCTGTGGATCAGTCAAGTCTTTATCAAGTAGATCTCATCATTTGATCTTATTTATAACCCCATAATAATGACACTTGGAATCATATTTTTACTTCTTTACTTCTTGGATCAATGTACACTATTTATGTTGTTCAGACTTTAAACTATACAAAAATGACCAAGTATGGGAACCTTGATTATCTTCCTAGAAGGCCAACTTTGCATAGCCATATATTTTACCTCACTCACTCAAATGTTATCAAATTTGGGCCATATGATCTCCTCATATAGGATAATCTAACCATGTGACAAATTTATCTTAGAACCCTCACATGTGTGAGATATACCAACATTAAAATACTCATTTAGATTTTTTTGCCACATAGCCAACTATGTCAAAACTTGTCTAGAAGGCCAACTTTGAACATGTATATCTTTTGCCATGCTTCGGTGCTTCACCTAAAATTAGAAAAAATAAACTAGGTAAAAAATTAAACAAACTCATATGATCACCTTCTCCTGAAACACCCACACCTGCGATATATGCCATCATCAAAATGCTTAGTTGACTCTTTCTTACCTCATGCAAATTTGGCTAAGTATGAGAAAACACTGTTAAAATGCCTGGGAGCCTAAATTTTCCCTTACATATATTTTGATGAACTTTAGTGGATGATGTAAAATTTAGAGAAAATTAACTAGGGACTAATGGTATCACAACCATATGACCAACTCCCCTTGACTCATTCCCACGTGGTAATGGTGATGTCATCAAACTACCTACTTAGATTTTCTACCACTAGACCCAAAGTGTCTAGATGAAAACTATGGATAACCAGATGAATTCCACTTATGAACATAACCCTCGAAGCATATAAAAAAATCTTAGGGACATATTTTACATCATAAAATCACCATACTCATCTCTCAACATCTTTAACCATGCAAACTCTGAAGATCAACCAAGCCTTTTTCAAGCATATTAGGATAAACACATTACACACTTTGTCATTATCACTTTAGGTTCTGAAGGAACTTCATCCACTCAGTAAGACACCTCTATGACATCATCATGATATCATTGATAGCTCTCCAAAAATCTCCCCCTTTTTCATTAATGTCAACAACCATCGTATAAAAATATACATCTCACCTTCTTTCTCTCTTTTCAAGCATTCTCACAATAGGTAATTTCTCCCCATTTGACACAATGACAAAGTGAGAAAATTTTCATTTGAAGGACCTAAAAAACCACTAATAAGAGATAACCACCTTATAAATATGATACAAACTCCCCCTTACATTGACCCTACCTCTTCTTTCCTTGACACCTTCTTCTTGCTCCATGCCAACACTCTCTTCAACCAAGCACTAAAACCAATGAAGAAAAAACACACAAAACCATATAAATATGATAGAACACATAAAGAAACATCTGAGAGGGACTCCCCCTAATACCTTTGAATAATTTCACCTTATGAGTATCTTCATATCTCCACACACCAGGAAGAACCACCACATATGCTAACTAACCATCTCTCTCAGGCTACTACACAGACCACCGATAAAAATCCATGCCACACACCAAATAGGAAAAATGCTCTAAAACAACTTTATAAATCACCTTGAAATACTCATGCCTTGATATTTTGGAAAATTTGATCAAAAAGGCACTCTTCTTCACACTAGGCCTGTCTCGCCTCCTTGTAGCCCTACTTGGAACTTGTAAAGCCCATAATTTTTAGTAGACACATCTTCAAGACCTAAAAATTCATATATATATATATATATATATATATATATATATATATATATATATATATATATCATATGACCCTTAAAGCACACAAATTTAAATCATCAAGCTCATCCTTTGCAACAAACTTCCTTCATAAACCTACTAGCCAATTAGTCCTCCATATTAACAAAAACTTGAATAATTTGAGAACCAAAAAGCTTAAAATATCTATGAAGATTGTTTTGACAACCTATTTGGCCCATCAAACCTATTAATAAGACTCAGGCCTTAACTCATAAGGTAAAATACTTTTATAGCATAGCCTAAAACCCTAGAATCTCAAAACAAATATGGTCAACAAACCTCCTTCTGGTCAACGCACACCTCTAAAACCTTTTTCACACCTAAAGACACCCATTACACACTTATAGACCAAAAATTGAGCCTTCACACCTTTAGGAGCCTTGAATTCCTATAACCCATTTTAGGCATGCTTGCCCTTAGGCCAAAAACTAAAAAAATTGAGAGCACTCAAAATATTTAATTTGTCTTCAACATAACTTTAGACCAAAAAAACACCTGAATCATATCTCAAAGAAGTGTATAAACCTTTCTGAGCACCAAACTATCCTATAAATTCCATCAAACTCTTTAGGCCACCTAGAAATACTCATTTTGACCCTATATTATAGATCCTTCATAAATATCTGGAATAAGCTCATGATCTATTTGATCCTCCTTAACCAAATACCTCTAATTAACATTATCATATTTATCACACAAACTTTCTTTTCCACAATAAAGATGTCTCCTAAGAAGCATATGTAGAGACACCTTATTTCACAATGTCCTAGAATAATGTGAATCCATGAGTTGTCCATAATTCCTCATATTTTTTCTCCTCTTTGGTCATCTGATACGTATAGTTCTTCTTCTTCTTATACTTAAGAGAAGCAACATGCTCAACCACTACAACATTATCATTTTCTTCTAGAATTTTATTGATAATACATAGAGATAATAAAGATTCATGAAATACCTTTTCATCTATAGAATCCTCCTTTCATCTTGGAACCTCATCATTAGGCACAAAAAATTAATGTTATTTTCATGATACATGCTCAAAAATAGTAAGATATTCACTTGGATCTATACATATCTTAGGACTAGCTTTAACCAACACCTTGGTCTTCTCTTTGAGCTTGGTCTCTTCACTCACAATATGAGTAGATAATGAAAGCCCTTAGCACTCTTCAACTTTTGAAGCATTCTCCACCATAAAAAATAGATTACCTAGACCTACAGACTCATCATGACTCACACTTGTCACCTTTGGCTTCCATGTGTTAACTTTCCTTCTTACTTGCACTCTAGGATTTTGATTAAACCCATTCTAACTTATAGACCTTTGCTTTTAGAACCTAAAAATGTGACCTCATTATTCATAATTATAGAAAACCATACCTTTTGTAATACATGTATCTTTCCTTACCTTGTTACCTTGTTTGGATATAAATTTACACAATGTCTTATGTCATGACAATTAAAGCACTACTCTGTTCATACATTTTGACTGATGACCCCCATCATAGTCCCATGCAAACTCATTTCTAATTGGTCATTTTCATTCTCTATCCCTATGACCAAATTGATTACGTGTAACATTAACCATTGAATCTTTCATACCTCATGGCATTTGGTTATTTGATCTTATTTTTATTTATTATTCCATCACCTTCATTCCTTATCCAATGATTTATCTTTAAAGTATGATTATCTTGGTTCACATTAGTCTTCATCTTGTCTTGAGTTAGATTATTTTGTTCTTCTTCATATCAAAGACTAGTTTTATCACTATCATGCTTTTGACATCTTATAATATTGTATAGATCACATGATCTCTTTTCAAAGCTCACAAATGTCTTCAACTTACTAGATGTCTTTTCTAACTTAGATTTCAAAGACTCATTTTTAGAAACATACCTTGAACATTCCTATTCTTTAGCTTTTAGACTTGTAGATAGTATTTCCAATTGACAACTGAGATTTTTGACCATATCTTCATGCTCCTTGGTATGTCCATTCAATCTTACTTCATATATAATGAATTGATCCTCATAGTCTTTGAGTTGAGACTTCATCTTCTTATTGATATTCTTCTCAATCTTTAATTCTTCAATAATATTTATCAATGTAGTCTCATATTCCATCTCATCTTCATTATCATCTGAATCACTCCATGTAGACTCCTTTTTATGTGAACAACTTCCTTCCTCATCCATGAATAGAACTTCATCATTAGTAGGACCATCATCTTCATGGTCATATTTTGAGTCACTATCTCCAATCTCATCTAATGATCTAAAATCTTCTTTGGTGTAAAGACTCTACTTGTTTTTGAAGGACTTCATCTTGTTATACTTTATTAATCTTTTATTCTCGTATGTCTTCTTGTTTTCATCTTGACATTTACCATACTCTTCATCATCAATATTTTCATGCTTATGAGGGCACTTATGAGAAAAATATCCTATCTCTCCACAATTAAAACATTTGAAGGGTAGTTCACCCTTATACTTCATCGAGCCTATGTTCAATTTCCTAGTAATAAAAGCAATTAGTTCATCCTCATCAATATCAAATTTATCATCCTCTTTGGCTTTCATACCTTGGAACTTATTCTTAGAATTCATCTCTATCTTGAATTTTGCTTCCTTTTTTGGTGGTATATCATTATTTACTCTCATCTCATATGCAGTAAGGGTGTCATGTAATTGATCCATATTCAACTAAGTAAGATCATGACTTTATTATATAATAGATACTTTTGGATAAAACTTGAGAGATAGAGACCTTAATACCTTTTGTACTATAGTAACCTCTTCAATATTCTCTCCAAGACCTCTGATGATGTTCACAGTCTCATCAACTCTCTATAGAAAGATGCCATAAAATCTTCTTCATCTTGAGACTTTCAAATTACCTTCTATGAGTCTACAACTTAATAAGATTGACCTTTGAATCTCCTTCATAAATGATTTGCCCTTTTTTTCATATCTCTTTCGCATATTTATAATAGATTACCTTGGTGAACTTAGTCTCAGTAAGACCACAAGTGATGATATTCATTACTTTAGAATTATTCTCAATAGTTTCTTATCTACAACACTAAATAAAGGGGTATTAGGAGTAACATAACAATCCATAACAAATTTACATACATCAAACCCTAGGGACATAATGTATGTCCTCATATTTTCACTTCAAAAATCATAATTGGATCCATTGAACATCGGTGCTTGATTAGTAGAGAAACCTCCTTGATGACTACTCATATTATACTATGGATCACCTTCATGTTGTTAAGCCTTTACCAAAGGATCTACTTTGATACCAATTATTAGAGGTATAATAACTGAGAGGGGGGTGAATTAGTGAGCCTAAATAATTCAACTTCAATTTCAATCTTTAAAAACACTCAATTATTTATCACAATATTTCATGAAGCATACACATCATTTATAGAAATGAGCAAGAAAGATAATGCAAGATCAATCACATAACACATGACATATATGGGAAACCCTATTGAGGGATAAAACCCATTAGATCCTATAATTGTATTATTGTCTTATAATAATAAGAACCAATTTAGACTAGTTTAAACTAATCAAGGAACTAAAATCCCTATTTAGTGAGATTATAATTCCACAAGGTGATACAATACTTATTTGGCTAAGCTGCAACAAAAAATAGACTTTTAGAAAGTTTCACCTTATAAGGAGGATATAACCACCTTATATGTTGAGATAACACAACAAAACCTATGAGCACATCCACCTATGAAATAATGTCTTTAACACTTTATGATGGACCTCTGATTATCAATCTTCACCTTTGTTCATACTCAAATAATAAGATCACTATTTTGCTAATAACATTATGACCTACAGGTCATATAAATAGTCCTCAATATATTATTCTCTTAAATTCATCCATAGGTACCACTACCCCTCCTTTATTACATAATTTACACATAAAATCCTCTCTCTAATCTCTCTTAAGTCTCTCACTCCAAGTCTAGAAACCAACACATTTGATTTCATTATTTATAGAGAAAATATGATAATCACGACCTTGGTTAGCCATTAGGTATGATTTAATCCTTAAGATTATATTACATCAAGAAACAACTCAATACAATCATCATAAGTCAACCTTAGCATCTATGGGTCACCCTTGAGGAACTACAGCTTTCAATTAGGCCTTTATATCCTTTATAGGTCTCGTTTGAACCCATTCACTCCTTTAACACTTCATCACACAAAAAAAGAACAAAAAAATATTAAAAAAATAATGGACCAATTTTATATAATATATAGGTCTTCCTTGAGTTCCAACAACCAAAAAATTACCCTTTTGCTTAAGCACAATCTGCTTAAACAACATTCTTTACATAGTCATTACAAATAAACACACAGTCACCTTCTAAACCATTATTCATAATTCATAAAATTGGTAAAACCTTTAAAATACACATAAATCATCCTAATATATTCTAAAACACTTAAAAATATATAATTCACCATGAAACATCAAAATAAAATCTATATAAGCTCAATTACTCTTCTCAGGTCACTTACAGAATAAACATGAACATACCGTCAACTATGAACCTTAATATCTTTGATTGTACATATTTAAAAATATTAAAATAAAATTAATATGAACCATGTATTTTTATTCATCTTTTATTTTTACATGGAAAATTCTTCCTTGATCAAAAGTTACGAGCAAAAAATCACAGACTAGTTTTTCCTTTTATAAAATTCAAATATTTAAATGTCAATGGTCACAGTTAAACCTCAACCACTTTTCTCACACCTTGAGTCCTCACTAATAAAATTAAATATGCACTACCAATATTATTTTATTAATATAAACCTTTAACACATATTCTACCAATTTCAAATGTTAAAACTTGAACATGTTGACCTCATCTCGTGTAATCTAGAAATGTTGACTCAACACGCTCTATCGATATTTGTGGATGAATTAGGTCTTTATCAGGCAACACTCACCATTTGATCTTTCTTATAACCCATATAATCATGACACTTTATACCATATTATTATTTCCTAACTTCTTGGATAAATTCACAATATTGATGTTGCTCAAACTTTAACTTAGAAAAAAATGACTATGGGAACCTTGCCTATCTGCCTAGAAGGCTAGCTTTGCATAGTCATATCTTTTACCTCAGTCACTCGCATGTTATTAAATTTGGAACATATGATCTAATAACATGTGATAATATAACCATGTGATAAAATACTCATGTAACCCTCACACATGTGATATAATATGATTATTAAATGCTCACTTAGATTTTTCTACCACAAAGCTAACTATGTCAAAAACTTGTCTAGAAGGCCAACTTTGAACATGCATATCTTTTATCATGATTTAATTATTGACCTAAAAATTATTTAAAATCAAATATTTATAAAACTAAACAAACCCATATAATCACCTTATCCTAAAACATCCACACGTGTGAGATATTCCATCATCAAAATGCTTACTCAGCTCCTTCTTACCTCATGTAAATTTGGCTAAGTATGAGAAAACACTGTCAAAATACCTGGGAACCTAACTCTTCCTTTACATATATTTTGATGTTATTTAGTGGATGATATAAAATTTATCACAAATAAAATATACACTAATTATATAACAACCATATGACCAAATCCCCTTGACTCATTCTCACGTCGTAATGGTGATGTCATCAAATTGCTTACATAGATTTTCTACCACTGGACCCAAAGTGTCTAGATGAAAATTATGGACAACCAGATGAATTAAAATTATGAACACAAGCACTCATATCATATAAAACATATTAGGTACCTCTTTCACATCTTAAAATCACCATACTCATCCCTAAACATCTTTAACCATGTAAACTCTAAATATCAACCAAGCCTTCTTCAAGCATATTAGGATAATCACATTGCACACTTTGTCATTATCACTTTAGGTTATCAAGGCACTTCATTCACTCACTAGGACACCTCCATGACATCATAATGACATCATTAACAATTATCCAGTAAAAAGCCTATAGATTTCATAAGAAAATAGAGCTACAAGAAAAAGTATTAATTGTATAAAATTTAAATTTAGACCATAGTTGGAACAAGACTTGATATAAAAAACTCAAAAATATTATGAAAAAAATCTAAGTGGGAGTATATAACACTACCTTGGAATATAACACATTGCACTATTATCTAGGCATGTTTTTAACACCTGGATCTAGTTTTTGACAGTCAGTCTAGTCAGACCTCCAATTTTAAGTGTCAAAGCATTTGTCTCAGTCATTTTTCAAAATAAGTATTATTTATACTAATTTTTTAATAATTTTAGAATACATTCTTATTATATTATTTATAAAATTAATGTTCAATTATTTATATATTTATCCTTTGACATTATTCAATATTTTATCTATTTAGAGTTTTAAATTAATTTCTAAAATAGTTAAATCATTTGGTGGACCTGACTTACTTTAAATAATAAAAAAACCATATCCCTAGATTTTATTACTATTTTTATTGGTTTCATTAGGGTTTTCAAACATAATATGGTATACCCTAGTATCCCTATTCCAATTCGCATTGCCAAATTTCATGGATAAAGAAGATTCTTTTCCTTCTCATCTTTGAGAGGGTGATAGATACTTTCCCTCTAACCAGGGTCATGTTATCATCCTATAATACTTGATGTAGCCTATACTACTATTTAAAATGTCTATAATCATGTTATCCATCCTTAAAACTATTTCTTTCCCATATCTCCCATTCAATATGTGTGCTAACATGTTCAATAAAAAAGCAACTAGGGTTTGCACTTGTGAGATTCTAAGGGATGAACTTATCAATATGAGTAATATAATTTTATAATTGTAAAATTATAATCATCTATTATACAAAATAATTATAGTATTAGAAAAATATATTATAAGACAAAATCCTCCAGTGCACACTAGTGTCAATCATGTATATGCATCTTCACATAGTTAATTTTTGGCAAGAAATGTTACATATCAAAATAAGAAATCATATCAAATTGAATTTACAAGTGATTCAAAAATTACTCAGAGATCAAATAGAAGTTCAAGTTAGATTTTAAGGCAAATGATTAAATCTAATTTGATCAACCTACCACCTCTACATCCAATAAGGAGATTTATATACTATTATGCATACCATAGAATACATGGTTATCACATAGATTCATGTTTGGCATTGAAGAATCATATACAACATATAATTTATAATAAGGACCCTATACAAGATAAATCAGTTAAGCAATCTAGAGTGATACAAGAAAATATTCAAAATGGTAGATAAATTTGTATAAGAGCATAAGTGGTATGGATTTGTACCACATGTTATGCATACTTTCATTTATAGCTTTACTAATTTAGATTTTATTGTATCTCTTTGTTTTTAGATCCATTTGAGGACATATGAATATGCCATTTTTCTATGGCTCTAATCTAATTCCTTTCATTGTATGTATGTTTTGGATGTGTGCCCATGTCTATATTTATGCTTATTAATTGTATATGTAGACATTTAAACATGTCCTTACTTATGAATATAATCGAACCTTTCTTATTATTTGTGTATGTGGAAATTTTAACATGTCATTGTATGTGTGCTTTTTCACAAACTTAGTGACATGTGCCCATATCCCTTATATTGTAGCCTCTTGGCCTAATTTGTGCCTTGTATGTTTGTATGTATTTTTTTATGTATGTGTCATGGTCATGACACTTGTCTCTTTCATGTTACATTTACATATATTTTATGATTCCATGAGGGAATTCATACATCTCCCCTCCCTCCTTGGGCGCCTTGATGGACATCATGCCCCATCCCCTAGGTGGTCTACCTAAATTATTTTTATATTTGTTTTTCATATACATGATTAAATTATTATATATATCTTAAAAACCTTAAGAATGTTATATATAATATACATCATACATTACCAACTTACACTTAGAATATTTTACATTTCAATGTCATGTATACACATTATACTAGTTTATCATGTAGATATCATATGTTTTCAGTCTAACACACATGATGCATAGCTTTTATTTTAAGTAAAATTACTACAAAGGTTTAATAACTCCCTTAAAAATAGGGGGAATTCATAGGGGTTTGTCATATATATCAATCCATTCTAATTCACTCCAAATATAGTTTTCAACATAGAGACATAGATTACAGAGCTAAAATTTAGGAAAATACAATGAATAATAGTCACATACAAATCAATATTAGTTCTCCTTAGAATCAACAAATTTGATAAATAGTGAAATAAAATGTTCTATATCACATTTTATTATTTTCAAAGTGGACTGTGCTACTATCTAATAACTTTAAACACAAAATTTTGGAATTATCAAAAAGGTATAATAGTTACTATTCATATTTGCACAATTTTAGTCATAGATTATTAGATATGTTCTATATATACTCAATTTTTACATATATTACATAGATTTTATTATATTGGGGGAATCATGAATGGCATTATCACTCCTATTTTACTTTCAGATATGCATAGACATAGAAATCTATGACTCTGTCTTGAATTCATATAGACAAATATCAGAATTGGGGCCATGTGTGTGGCACATTGTTCCCATATGTTTAGGTTGGAATTATTTATCTTATATGGAATTAAAATTCCATTAATTATTCACATTATATAATTTAGACACCTTATGCACTAGTTTTTCACTAGGATCACACCAAATTGATGCCTCATAATGTCTATAATAGTTGGCATTCTCGAGTGGCCCAAATCCATTTTTACATTTCAAAATTTATGTGTGGCCTAGATCCATATTAAAAAAAATTAGTTACATCACATAGTTTAAAATTTATATGCATCTAATATACATTGGTAAGTAATGATGGAGTCATAGCCTACTTGAGTTCTTGAGCCACCTACATAAGAGGGTTGGATAAGTTATCACTCCAATATAAGTTATTCATAGATTATGATCTATCAAATAAGGGTGAGAAATGATGGAGTCAAAGATATATTGAGTTATTAATCCAACCACACATGGTTATTGGCTAAGCCATCAACCCAATCCAAGTTATTCATTAGTTGATCACCATCTACATGCACACATGGGATGTCCCCATATTTTTGCATTGGTTCACATACCTAGTGAGGTGTATTGGTTCCTTTCCTCCCTCAAAAACCTCTTTACTCAATTTTGTCTTTAATTTTGATATTTTTTAAGGATTTATTCATATATGTTTAATTTTTAGGACATGAAATCAAGCATAGTTTATAGACTCAGACCCACATTCATGGGATTTACCTCATAGGTAAGTCTAGGTGCATTTTCTCTTTCCTTTATCCTATTCATGTCACTTTATTATATTTATATAATAAATGGGGGGGGATATAGTCATTAAAATTAACCGTTTATGCCTTGGATGTACACTTGAGGTCACTTTACCCTTAATATAACATTTGACCCATCTTAGGGGCCCTTTTGATCCATTTTTAGTCACATGGTAGTCACAAATAGCACTCATGACTATAAAACACCATATGAGACCCATAATGGTGTAATCCATTAGTGATTTATGTCCTTGCACCCTCAAAACATTAATTTTTCATCTCCCTAATATGATTAGGGTCGGCTTAGACCTATTCTTAAGTCACCCTCCCAAGTCATTTTAAGTAGAACACTATATAAAAACTAATTTCACACCCTTAAATGCTAAGTGGACATTATCATAGAGAAGTGCACAAAATTACCACTTCATATTGAGGGAAAGATCCCAATTATTCCAATACTATATGGATTCAATGCATACATTCAATAATCTAGCCTAATAAAGGTATCCAAATCTCAAGTGGCCTTCAAGACATCCTCTCATGTATTCACACTAAGGCATTGTAGCATTCATAGACATTCACACATATAACTTAAACAAGAAAACTACATTAAAATTGATCCCTCCTTAGAGTATTGGTATGTAGGCAACATGTCGACATAGGGGTGTAGATCACACATCTTACACATTAGACTCACTAACCCCACTTTCTCATGGTTTTTATAAAAAACCTCACAAGCATAAAAATATAGAGTTTTTATAGGAAAGTAGAGCTATAGGAAAAAATATTGATCACACATACTTAAAATTTGGACCATATATAGAACATGACCTAATCTATAAAAATTGGAAATCATTTATGAAGACTCTAAGTGGGATTATAGTGCACTACCTTGGACTATAATTCACTACACTATTGCTTGAGTAGTTTTGCTATTATTTAGGGTTATTTCTAAAACTTGGATCTAATTTTCAATAATCAGTCTAGTCAGACCTCTAATTTGTAGGTGTCAAAACATTAGTCTTAGTCATTTTTCAAGATAAGAATTATTTCTCCTAATTTATTACTATTTTTATAATACCTTATAGTTATAGTATTTATATAGTCAACATGCTTAATTATTTATATATTTATCCTCTAATTTTATGTAGTCTTTTATCTACTTAGGGTTTTACATTAATTCCCAAAATAGTTAAATCATTGATATATTATGAAGATCAGGTACTTATGTGAGAAAGTAGGTGGAATGAGAATAAAATATATAAATTATTAATGATATAATGAGACCCCATACCCTATTATATTATCCTACCACACCCCAATGGACCTTGGCTCTATCATGAAGCCAACTATGGACTTTGAGCTTTGACTATAATAGGAGATGTGCCAAAAATATTATGTATTTTAGTGTGATCTAAATTTTAATAAATAATTTTTTTAATCATTACCTTTTATTATATGATATGGATTTTTATTCATATTTTTCCATTTTTATCCTCTAAATGGATTTTAAAAAACCAAATAGAGGTGTTAAAAATAACTATCACAACAAGAGCTTACACCTAGTGTATACACCTAAACTTGCTTGCTTCATTATTGTTGACTAATATTCCTATTAGTTGACACTAATTCTACTTAATATATTTTATCCCAATAAATATATCCTAATCCTATCCATTAATCTCATTTACCCCTTCAATTATCCTTCATTCACTAACCTTATTTATCCCATTTCTTTCACTAATTATTCTAAATCTCCCATTATCCTAATCTAATCCTAGTTATCCATTATATGGGAATTTAAAATTCCCATAACCCCACCTACCCACCTATTAACCTAAACTCTAGCCTTTCCTAAAGAACTAAACCCTATGGGGAGATTTCTAGAATTGGAAGATTTTATAAAATTTCTCCAATGTATTCCCCTTCTCTAGAATTTTATAATTCTAGAGATTTCCATAGAATTAAAAATTCCATGGAAATTTCCTAGCCCTTGATATCAATGGCCCAAATTTTAATTTATACAATTGATTATTCCCTCCTTATCTATATAAGTAACCTCCTCTATCCATGAAAGGCCATCTACCAAGCTCATAGAGTCTTCATGTCAAACTTGAAAGCTCATATCAAAGCCATGCCAACTTGAATATTCATATCAAATCCATTTCCATTTAGCAATCAAATATATTATATTTCTATAACACCATTATGCCAAAATTAATCCTCAATAAATCATCCATTATCCATCATATTTTATCAAACATCCATGTCAATATGAGTCTATATGTAATCACTTGATCATTTGCAAATCCTAAATGGAGGTAATATGAAACAAAGAATTTGATAAGTTTTTATATCATTATGATTTGTTTTATAAATCCTTCCATAATCTAATAAAATTCATCCATGACATGGTTTTTATTTTAAATACCATTACTCCTTCCACTTTTTCCACTCATAATTCCCTTTCAAAGAGGGGTAAAATGTGTACACCTAAAATCACTCACTTCATTATTGTCAACTAATATCCCTATGAGTCAACACTAATTCTGATTAACTTATTTTATTCCACTAATTTATTCTATTTTTATCCATTTATCTAATAACCCCCTTAAATAATACTTCATTCACTATCCTTATTCTAATCCCATTCCCTCATTAATTCCTCTTAAATCCCTATTATCTTAATCTAATCCTAGCTATCCATTATATGGGAATTTAAAATTCCCATAATTCTACCTACCCACCTACTAACCTACACCCTACCCTTTTCTACATCCCTGTGAGCTATAATCCTCACCTAATCCTCCATCTAACCCCCACATAATTCTCCATTATCCCTAAGCTAAAAGAGAAGTCTCTAGAATTGGAGAAGCTCCTACAAGTCTCTAGAAGTCTCTAAACTAGAGACTTCTAATGAGTTTAATATTCCTTAAATAATCCATAGCCATTGATCTCATCCCTCTAACTTCAAATTTCAACCCTTGATATTCCCTCCTAATCTATAAAATCAAGTCTCCTCCTCCATGGAAGGCCATCTACCATGATTTCAAAGTCTTCATGCCAAAATCAATCCTTAATCAAGCATTTATCATCCATCATCTTTGATCAAGCATCCCTGTCAATCTAAGTCTAAGGTATCTATATCAATCCTCTTATATTTTTTATTTTGTTTAATCATGGTGTGAAGCACTTAAGATTTAAGATTTAAATTTAGATTAGAATGTTACATTCATCTAATGGAATTTATATTCTAATGGATTTATCATCTTACCTAGTGTTTGATATTTGAGTTTGGCATTTGCACTGTTAAATCCAAATAGGGCTCAAATTTCATCTACACCTATAAACTAAAGATGAGAACCTAAATACCATGATACCTAAAGACTCCTATAATTAAACCTTAGAAAAGTGTGTAATATTTAAACCAACCTTTATGTTCCTAAACGGAAAGGAAAAACATAGGGAAAATCATGGAAGTGAGCATATAATTATTAGGTTACCCTAATTGGAAAAAAAATGTATAATAGAAGATGTCATAATGATAGGTAGGTTAATACATCATCATAGTAGAGGGTAAAATTTGGATGATAACATATAGATATATCAATATATATTTACCATAAGAGAATATGACTGACTCTAAGTGAGGAAAAACACTACTATCGACCATTGCCTACCTAAGGTTGGGAGAAAAATAAATCTATGAATTAAAATAAATAATGATGTCTTTTAGGAGAGACTTGTTGATTCCATAAGTCTTACCATGAAACTCAAAATTAAAAAAAAAAAAAAAGTGTAAGTAAGATAAATATATGAATAAAAAATATGATAAAACTATGAAGCATATAAAATATGGCAAAGATTCTTAGACTTGCATTTTAGAAATAAGTGAAATCTTTGAACCAACCTTGGTGATCCCAAAATGAAATGAAAAGAATAGGTAAGATCATGGAAGATAACATATAATTATTGGGTTTCTTTAATCACAAAAAAATGGAATATGATACAATGACAAATAGGTTGCTATATCATCATAAGAGAGGGTAAATTTTTAATTAGGACATGCAGATAGACTTTTATAGTTTTACCACAAGATAATATGTCTGGATCTAAGTGATTAAAAACATTATATTAAACCATTTCCTTATCCTTCTAAGGGGAAACCTAGCTAAGGTTGGGAGAAAAATAAATATATGAATTAAAATTAATAATTAAGGGTGTTTGTGAGGAGGGCCTGGTTGACTCCCTAAATCTTGCCATGAAACTCACAAATTGAAAATTCAAGAGGTGTAAGTAAGATAAAACTATGAACCAAAAATAAAATATAACTATGAATCATATAAACTATGGAAAAAACCCAAAGGGTGTACATAATGATAAAAGATACCAAATAACCACAAAGGAAATAATGGTTGACAAAAGAAATAAATTGAGTAAAGAAATAAAGATAAAGAGGATGGACATTTATGAAGAGAGTTTGGTTGATTCCCAAGGTCTTAACATGCAAATCACAAACTAAAAAACCAAGAGATTTAAAAATGAAAACAAATAAGGACCAAGCATAGATATTAGGGATAATGTTAAAAATAAACTTAGAGGTATAGGTAAATCAAGGCTAAGATGCTACATAAGAGAGTAAAACTAGAACCTATAAGAAATTTTAGGTCAAAATAATATAAACTAATTATAAAAATGCAAGTAATACATAATATAAAGATTATGGAAGTTATATCATTAGATAGTCCATACAAATCTATAAGATTTATAGCATAATCACTAATAAAAGGAATCATATAAAAGAGGGAGAGCCCAAAAGAGACCAAAAACCCAAAAATATAACTAATACCAATTTTAATTATGTAGAAAATGTATAAATATAAAGTAAATAATAAAATGTCTCAAAAAGGAATTAGTTTGAGTATTTAAAATCTAAAAGTAATACTAAAGATCCATTAGGGAAACTAAGGCCAACTATAAAATACCAAATAACCAAAAAGGAAAGCAACATTGTAATAAAAATGATGCTAAGGAAGTAAAATGAATAAAATAAAAGAAACATGAGACAATAAAAATCAACATATATGTTAATGAAAATATCAATGAAAAACATGTGAGATATAAGCATATTTATCTTGGGAAGTTTCTTGAAATTGAATTTATTTATTTGTGAATTGTGAAAGGTTCCTCATTGTGAAGATGAGAGATCAAAAAGCCAAGAGAATGTGGATGGGCATCATAAGATGACCCTAAAGTGTTTTTAAGGGTAAGGATGGGCTTCAAAAGATTCCCAAATTTTGAAATAAGAAAATATTGGGTAGTGCAAGGTGCCCTAATATGTCTATTATGAAAAGGATGGGCATCACAATATACCACACCATGTGGATTGTAGTGGAATTAGAGTTAACTTCATGATTGACAAGACCAATAATGACGTTAGATTTTGTGTATGTGTTATAGTATATAATGTTGCATCTATGGACATGTCAATATCTTTGAGAGGTGATTAAAAAAAATGTCATAGGGTATTAGATAGGTTGATACATCTTGTGTAATAGGAATTAAATGGAAATTATTAGCCAATCTAATATAATATGGTGTAACAAAACTAGAATGAATATGTCAGGAAGGTTGATACAGTTGTTTGAAACATGATAAATGATATATATGATTATGATCAAGGACATGATAAAGTAAAATTTGATTTACACTTCTAGGGATGTGGCTAATATTATTCTAAATATCACTGGATGCTAATAAAATTATATCTAAGCTATCTGAATGTTGTTTAATATAATTAGAATAATTTGAAGTTAATAAGATAAATTTATTGACAATATTTATATATGGATGATATTTTTAGTTGATATAAATGTAATTATATATACACTCTATAATGGTTTTTGGATAGTTCAGTTAGGTAAAAGAAGAATAACTATATTGACACATTTTTGGTCATGGCCAGTGTAACTATTTTTAATAAGAGGTAAAATTAGAGTTGTATTAGTGATGCAGTTTGAGAAAATAGAAGGAAGAATCATAATTGTATCAACACTTTTGAGATCAAGGATGATGTATTTGGTTTTAAGAGGATTAAATGTATCAACATATTTAGGATCACGATTGGTGTAATTGGGAGAAAATTGTGATATTATATCGACACATTTTGTATCATGGATAAGAAATTTGTTTGTGAAAGGAATCAAATTTAGAACTACATCAACACATTTAGGATCATGCCTAGTTTATTTTATAATAAATAATTTTATATGCAGTTCTAGTTTAACAACATTGGGTTGGAAAAATTCATTTGTAAATAAGTGATTGTGGTAGTTAATTTGGGTAGGTTGGAAGACACTAAAGCTAAAATTGGATTGGTAGGATAGGTTTAAATATTCATATAAGCTTTATAATCAAAATCACCTGTAATGCATTTTATGGTAGGCATTTGAATTACGTGTTCTACATAAGTTGATGAGTTGAAAATTTTTGGGTGAATGTGAGTTGAGGTTTGATGAGTCCTCATTTTAAGTCCTTCTAAGGGTGAGGTAGACTATATGTGTAAATAAACAAAACAATTCTCATTATTTATTAATGGAAAGTGAGGGTTGGTATAAATGAAAGAATCATAAGAGGGATTTTTCATCCATGTTGTAATAATCATCAATGGGAAGATACTCTTATAAAACTAAAGTGTAAGGATAATCATGATCATTAGGGGAAGACCATTAGAAAACATGTGAAAGATATGAAATTCATCATTAGTATCATAATATTCATCAATGGGGATATTTTCTATCATGTTAGGATCTTCATCTTTATGAGATAATCATCATAGATTAGAAAATAATGATATTTATTTTAAACCAGTGAGAAGTGGTAAAGGTGGAATTATTATGATCCTTATAGGGATCATAAAAAAATGGAGGACTATGCTGATAATCTTCATTGTCATTATAGTTGTCATAATTAAGATCTACACCCTAGTAATAAAGACTATCATAAGTGGGAAGTTCATCATGTTGATCTTTAGTTATGGGAAAAGGAATATCATAATTTCACTATGAGGATTTTCCTTAAATGGTGGAAGGGAGAAATGAGAAACCCATTAAAAATCATATTGGATTAAGGATCACTAGAAAAAACCTAAGAGGATATGTCATTGAAAAATGATAGAAAGATTAATAGAGAATAAAACCCTAAAGGTAATATTATGTTGTTAATAATATATAATGTACAATAATATTAATGAAATAAATATGGAAATAAAATTCATAAAACATAATACAAGAGACACACAAATTTAACATGGTTCATCCAATATGGGCTATGTCGACACAAAAATAACTAGTTCTTCTCTTATTCAGTCTAACAAATGAAGGGATAAACTGTAACACATCCACTATAATATCCTCTTCACTCACATAGTGAACTATTGTGATTACCATGCCCTAATATCAAAGGAGGGTTAAATATTAGGGCAAAAATGTACCAACATAATTTCTACTAATAGATCTACAACCTAAAGTGAATGGTCCATATTTACTACAAAATTAAAATAGTTTATAATGCATTTTTCACAAACAAAATTACTTTAGGGGTGCTACCTTGGAACCTTTTCCATGGGGGCTCCATTTATGGTCTCCAGCCACTGGACCCCCATGGAAACCATAGTGGGGGGAAATCCACCCCCCAGTCAAGAATTGGGAATTCTAGTAAGATCAGGCTCCACCATCCAACAGATGACTTAACAAGGGAAAAATAAATAACCAACCACATTAAAATAACCATGTGGAAATCTAGGGAAAAAATGAGGTCTTTTATAGATGTAAATATATAAATGAAACCTATAATGTGTTTTAAAAATAGATATATCTTGTTGTATTCAAGATTGAATTTACTAAAAATAATAAAACCCTAATTCCTTGAAACTCATACATAATTTAGGAAAACAAAATTAGGTTTTCAATATAGTCAATGTGACTAAAAAAACATCCAAGAATTTTATAAATAACCTTGTTTTAAATCATATATCACCTAGAAATTGATGAGTATAAATCACAACCCTAATAGAGGAAACCCTTGTAAGACAAATGAAATTTAAAAATATATTTTAGAATGTATTATGATGGTAAAGCCAAAGTGAACATAAACAATTAAAAACTAGAAGCATGAAGACAATTCAACTAGGAGTAGGATATGATTCACATCGGGTCTACCAAATGCACTATGATGGTGAAACCAAAGTGATGATAAGTAATGGAATGAAATATAAATGTGAATACAATCCAACCAAAGGTGTGATAGGATTCATGTCAAGTTCACTAGAATGTATGCATGGGATAGGATGACTGTAATAATCATATTTATCTCAATAGATTATATACAAATAAGGTCATAACAATAGAGCCTACATATACTTGGAAATGAAAGTAAGGACCTAGAATAATCTTAGACATAACATAGGGTAATTTACACTCAAATGTCAAGAGGAAAGGGTTTCAAACCCTAGTCATATAACATGTGATATAGGTCTCATTAGGGATCAATATAGATAAGTGATTTTAATAATGATAATAAAGGGGTGTGTCAAGGATATAATAAGGATATTTTTTACAAATAACTGATGAAAAAATGTAACTTAGATCCAATTTATCTAAAACTATTAAATTAATAAGAAGATAAGTGGTGTAATGTTCAACCAATGGGTGGTCTATGAAACCTAAGGTGATAAATGGAAAGCCTAAGAAACCTTATAAATATAACATATTATTCATTATAAGAGATGAATAAAAAATGATAAAAAAAATATTTATGATATAAATGAACTAATAAATATGTAATCTATTAAGTAGATAAAGGGAAGAGAGTAGGGATAAATATACTTCTCTTTAGGTGGACTTATCAGTGCCTCAATATCCCCCTTTGGATCAAGTGGAGTTTGAAAGATATTTTTGAGGTTGAAGACCTCAAATGGAAATAATAAGACCTATATGTCCTCATTTTTTCAATCCAAAGACTAGGACACATCCTTGACATGACTCATCTTATTGATCTGTAAAGACAATAAGCAAGACTAAACTTTCAAGATAAGAATCTAAACCTATAACTCCTCATTTTACCACTTAAAGTATAAATTCAAGTGAAAGTAGAGTAGATGAGTGTGTTATATGTTTTAAGAATGAAATATTAACCCTGAATAGAATGATTCAATACCCACAATTGACCCTTAACTCTAAGCTGATATTATCCACTAGGTCAATATAGCTATAAATATTTTGGCTAACACATTACTATATTGGCTAGGATGATACATAAAAAGTGATAAAAACATAACTTAAAACTATATTATATGGGTTTATATATTATAAGGAGAGATAAGTATGAATCAAGTTGTATTGACCTAGCAGATACATTAGGAATATAGGGTGGCTTGCAAGACTGAATAGAAATAAGATGGAGAGATAAGAAAGAAAGACTTGAATGATATTAAACTAATAGTAATGAAGGTATAACTGAATAGTATGAAAGCATATCTTGAAAATTACTATGATTTTATCTCACCCCATTACCAATGCATCTTTTAAGGCATGCACTTAGGGAGATTGATGCACTAACAAGCCTCTATAAGATAAAGTGTCAGTATAGTGAAAACATGAAAAAAGTCATGCTTGTACACTATCTATGTTACACATGCTGAATTTAATATTTTTGTTTTGAGATGAGTGATATGTAGGACCATACCATACTTCAAAAGGGATAATCTACATAATTTAAGTTATCAATAGTTACACATTCCAATTGATCCAATTAAACTAGTTAAAACATGTCTCTTTCTTTGGCTAAGATGTTTAGTTTCCATTCCAAGATATGGGTTAATAAGGTCTAGTTTTTCTAAAAAATAAAGAACTAGCTTTCAAATTTAAATTTTAGAGTTTTTAGTGTGATAACATGGTTCTCATACCACTAGGTGTATTTTTACCTTTTATAATTTTTAGTTTCATTTATTTTATTTAGTTACATTGATTATTTATTTACCATGACATTGATATACAAGTATGAAATTATATTTTCTTTTATTTACATTAAAAAATTTGGCATTGGAGAATGGGTGATTCATTGTCTAGGATTAAAAAGTTCATTTTATATCCCTATCAAATACTATTTAGATATTCACTTATTTTTATACTTTGATAAACATTAACATATGAACATAAAAGTAGGGAATTATGAAGACACCTAATTATAGTACAAACCATGTAATTTTGGCTTATTTATCATGCATTAGCACATTCAAATCCTTTCAATAAAATTTTCATTCACATTAAACACTTCATATTCATGCATCATCCTCATTTCCCATAAACACCTTATGATCTATTAGTTATATACTTCAATCCAAGAATCTTTTATTTATTTCATGTTTTTTTCTAACTTAACCATTTTTAGTAATAGTCAAAAATAGTCTGACCATTTTCATCAGGGGACAATATTAGTCATGTTTCATGTGGGTTCATTATGCCACCATTTTTTGATTTCTTATGCATTACTTTTTATCATCCATTCTTTTCTATGTTTGAATTATGTGCAAATATTTCCTAAATTTGATTTCAAAGGAGCATATATATACACATGTACCATAAGCCATTTATTATTAATACCAAGGTTCTATCATGCATATATCCATCACACATTTGTCATGAATTTTGCCCATTCAAAATTTTCTTCCCTCATCATATCTTGAAGTCTTTTGGATGCATATGTGTACCAAAATAATGTTGCATCAAAAATAATATAGTATTTAATGATTATATTAGGGAAATGAAAGTGACATCATTTATTTCACTTGGGTTGGTCACTCACATGTTGTAGAACTACATTAGTCCCAATTATGAGCATGTGATATATGTAATTTAAACCCTTAGGGGGGGCCTACTCCACTGACCCTAAATATTTTAATTAGTCTTTTGATATTGTGTCAAATTATATTTACATAAAATGATGAGTTTAAAATGATTACACATGTCAATTTTTATTAATGAAGTGTCATTCTAAAAATGCATGAAAACAACAAGCAAACATAGGTTATGATGAACTAAAATGATCAAATCATCCATTAAATTAAATAAAAAATAACATCAAGTGAAATTACTATTTTAAATGAAATTATATAGTTATATCAACACCCATGTTGGCCACTCTTGCATTAACTAACCCACTATGACCTAGATGGCCTACATGGCCTCTATGAACCTAGAAAGACCCATAAACCATAAAACCTACATCTAGAATCGATTGAAATTGGGAGGAAACAAGTGTATTATAGGGTTATATGATCAATCCTATGATCAGTGAGGTTTAAATGAGATATGATAGATTATAAAGAATTAGAGGGCCCATATTCAAAACTTAAGTCAAAATTGAATTATAGTTCTAAGATGAGATATTTTCCAAAAAAAACTTAAATCAAGGTAAAAAAATGTCTCATATGACTTCAAAGGTGTCAAAGTGGGCCATAATTGATTATCAAGACTATATAGACATGAATACACAAATATGTGTAACATGAAAAATGAAATATGTAGAATACATAACATGTTATAGAAGTGAAATCTAAAAATCAACAAGATGCTTGTCTTCAACAATAAAATATTGAATTATGAGCATTAGCCAGAATATATTTAGTTAATGTAAATTTATAGAGAATCAAAAAGTAAATCAAAGTTATAATATAGGTTAAGCCATATTTTCATAAATGATCTAATATGATACCTAGGCAAGCTAAAAACATTTGTAGGAAAACCCATGTAATGGTATAAAAAACCTATCTAACATCCCCCTCTCCCCCATTAAGTGTAGCTTATGTGGGTATAATAAAGGGGTCCCAAAAACAAGGTGTGATTAGGTACCCAAGTATATAGAAAATCTCCCTATAAGAATAGAGAGAATCCCCCAAGAAGAAGAGAGAGAAAGAAGGAACTAAAATTCCACCCTAGAAGATGATGATGGAACTACCTGAACCTCAATAAGAGCCTAAAAATGAAGATACTTTATCTTAGTGAAATGTTTGGCGAATATATTAGTAATTTTCTCCATAGTCTAGCAGTAGTGGAAATCAATGACTTACTCATAAATAACCTCCTGAATGAAATGCATGTGAATCTTGGTATGTTTGGTATATTTATGAAGGAGTTGATTCCTAAAAATATGGATGGTGTTTTGATTTTCATAAAAAATTATTATTGGTTATCGAAACTAGATATTGAAATTATTGAAAATACCCTAAATCCAAATAGACTTAGTGGTAGTATTAACATCTCCTTTGTATCATACCTCTATTGAAGATAAAGCAATATCATCCTAATTATTGTTTGACCAACTAATTAGTCTTGAACCAAGGGATAAAATGTAGCCTAAATTAGACTTGTGATTCTAAATATTACCATCCCAATACAAATATATATACCCAATCAAGTCAACATAAATTCTTTATCCATAATGAATCCCAAAAATATGAGTATCTTGAATGTATTGGAGAATTCACTTAGTTGATTTCTAGTTATAGTTATTGGAGAATCTATATATCATGTCACCTACATATGAAATGTTAGGTCTATTGTGAGTAATATAGATCAGGCTACTAGCAAATTTTTGATACAAGGTAGCATTAACCAAAATAAAAATACATTCAACCTCAAGCTTCAAACCATATAGAAAGGGAATTGGAATTGACTTACAATCAACCATGTTAAATTATGTAAAAAAATCAAGAGTATACTTGTATTGTGTAATAGTGATCGTAAAAACATATTGAAAGATTTAAATCCCAAAGAAGTGATGCAATAAGCCCAAGTCAGTCATTGAGACCCTATCAGATAGATCACTTTTCATTGTTGTAATAGATAATTAATAACTCCCTGTGATCAAAATGTCATCCACATAGAGAACAAAAATCAAAAGTGAGTCATTTTGTCATAAAATGTAGACATTAGAATTAGAATGACATCTAGTGAACCCAACTAAAAAAAGGATTCAATATTGGCATACTAAGCCTGAGCAACTTGTTTGAGGTAATAGATACATTTTCAAAGTCTATAAACTAAGTAATAATATTCCACAAAACTTTATGGTTATTCCATGTATATCTCCTCTTTGAGGTCACCATGAAGAAAATAAATCTTCACATCCATCTAATTAACATCCCATTGATGTGTTATGGCAATGGAAAGAGTGAGTTGGATGGAATTCATGTTAGAAATTGGGATAATTTTTTTGGTATAATCGATTCTAGTAACCTGATAGAAAAATTTTACAACTAAATATGATTTTCCCTTATCTATAGACCCATATTATACAAATTTTATTTGATAAATCCATCTACCTTAAACAATTTTTCTTCATTTAGAAGAGGGACCAAATCCCAAGTGTTGTTCCTAATCAAGGAACCATAGTCCTCTTTCATAACAATATCCCACTCAAGAGTGCCAGATACCTCAATGGTGGATCATAATTAGATGTAATTAATGCATGTGGGACATTTTAGAACTATTAATGTGTATTCTTAGTGTCTAATAGATCTCCAATCTAATGGCTAGCACTTTTTAGTGTCTATCTAACTGAAATAAGACCAAAAGTTAGATAATCAAAAGGAGATTCCTCATCCTCTAAAAAGTTTCTGGGAGAGGTAAGAGTTGAGTCTACACCACTACCCTTATCATCATAGCTAAAAGAATCCATTTCATTAGGAAGTTGATCAAGCAGATATAAATCACTAGAATTAACATTAAATCCTAGTGATTCTAAGGAAGAGGGAGAAGTATTAAGTGTGGAGTTTGAAAGACACTCCTAAAACCTAGTAATTCTCTCAATGAAAAACTCATGAGTGGTGGGATGGAGAAGCATGTATCCTTTAACACCCTCATAATCTATAGAAAATATGAAAGGTTGAATATGAGGTTCTATTTCCTTTCATTTATTCTTATGAATGTGGGCCATAAAAAGAGATCCAAACACTCAAAAGTGCTTAACTGTGGGTTTATAATTAATCCATGTTTCAAAAGGAGTGACACATTTCAATGTTTTATAAGGAACTTTGTTGTGTATATAAAAATAATAGTTAATGGCCTTGACCCATTATTGAGGTACAAGATATTTTTAGTGTATCATATAGTTTTCCATTTCCTTCAATGACCTATTATTACATTCTATAACACCATTTTGTTGAGGATTGGATATTGTAGTTAGATCCCCTATGAAGTGAACAATTGCTCAAAATTATGGTTAAAATACTCACCACCACTTTTTATGCATAAAATATTGATGGATTTACTGAACTATTTTTCTATAAGCACCTTGAAGTCTTGAAAGTGATCAATTACCTCAAACTTCTTCTAAATAAAATACACCCATGTATACCTTGAAAAACCATCAATGAAGGTAAGAATATATTTGGTATTGCTAAATTAGATTTATGGAAAATGAATATAAATATCACTTTGGAATAGCTCTAAAATATGTGTAGCTCTATATGATTTGACTTTGTCATAATTTTGTTCAAGATGCTTACCAAGGATGTAACCTTGGAAAATGTCATCATAAAAATAGACATGAAGCAACCCTAAAACTATGTCATTCTAGTTGAGTTTATATAGGTATTGATATTTAAGATGGTCAAATAACTCATGCCACAATTTACTAACCCCATATTTATGAGTGATAAGATCATTTAGGATTGATCATGATAAAAATGTGAGAAAGTGCAAAATTGAGATTGGTGATTTACTTTCCTAACTGCTACTATTGAATCATTATGCAACTCTTTAATGACCACAAAATTATGTGTGAACTCAATTATATTACCTAAACCAATATGTGTGATATGATAAATAGATAGGAGATTAGTTGAAAATGAGGAAACATATAGAACATCTTGAAATGTCTTATCACTCAACTCAATACACCCTCTCCCACTAGATTCTATGGAAGCATCATCACCCAAAAAAATTGAAGGCATATAATAGGGCTCCAAGGATGATAAAATATCCTATGATAAATCCATGTGGTGTGGGGAACCAAAATAAATCCACCATGTGGAAGGTTTGTATGTAACAGTAATAAGGATATTGAACTTACCTTTTCCCTTACTAGTATATTTACCTTGGAAGACCCATGTGATGATGAACTCTATTTGATTCAAATTTAGATATAGATTTTATTTTTATCAAGCATAAAATTCAATTGTTCAATTTGTCTCTTCATACATTTGGTTTCATCATGCCTATTTTTCTTATAGTAGGCACATATGAGCTTCTCTTTTCTAGGTTTCTTCCCTGAAAAGGATGACTCCATTAATGCTTTGGACTTAGCATTAATTTGATAACCCTTTCTTTGCTCTTAGTCCTTATTTTATTTATTTTACTTATGTTTTAATCCTTCTATTTTTCATGACTCATAATTAAGGCATGTGATTTAGAGGACTTAATTGTACCTATATGAATAATCTTATCCTGTTCCTGAGTCAAGTTAATAATAAAGTCATCCAAGGATTGCATGGTCCATGTATCTCCAAGGGCACACTTGGTGGCATAGAATTTAGAAATAAAAATAGAATAGTTAGAACCAAATTTAAAAAGGATTAAAAGGATATATTATTCATCTTTTTATATGTCTCATAGTTTCAAATGAAACCTAGGTGATTTGAATTTGGCAAAGAAGTCTTATATAGTGTCAAATTTTCCTAAACTCATATAGATGAGTTTATTCTCTAGATCATGGCCCCTCATTACATCCTACTTCCCAAAGAGTTTTTCTAGTATGGTCAAAACATCATTAAGAGTATTTATAAATTCAATGTGGAGGAATAAGTTGGGAGGAAATGATAGGCACAATAGACCATAAGCCTCATCACATTTATTAAACCACTTCACCTTACCTACATCTAAATTTGATTCTATTTTAGGACCCACAATGATTTGGTATAGAATATTTACTCCTCAATAATATTTTTACTTTTGTTTTCCACTCATGATAGTTTAATGGTGTAATAAGTGGAACCGAATTTTGATCCATGGTGTAGTAAGGAAGTATTTGTAGAACTGATAGTATGAAATAAATATGGAAATTCAACCCATAGACATATATAGATTAATTTTTATAAGTATTTATGAAATATCCAATTCATATATCTTGAAAAAAAATCTCACTTTAAAAAAAAAGACACTTAAAAAGGAGTTTTCTATTAAAAATTATGTGAGTTTGAAGTTCTTTTAAAAAACCTCCACCTTGAAAAAATTTAGAACTAAATTTTCAAAACAAAATTTAGACCTAAATTTTCAAAACAAAATTTAATCCCCCTTTGGTTGGTTGTGACCCAAGGATAAAATCCCATATTACCAAGGGTTAATCCCTGGGGAGACAAAAACTTAAAGTGGTAGAAATTAGGAAGTGTTTATATATGTGTTGGGCTCCACTGTAGGTGAAAAGTGTAAGTGGTAGAAATTGGGAGGTGTTTGCATAGGTGGGTAGAGTTTTGAAAGTGTTTGTATAGGTGGGCATAATCCAACAAATGTTGAATTAGGGGATATAATCTGATGTGTGGCTAATTAGGCCTTAGGTTCTAATGACCATGTAAGTAAATTGTAAAATTTAGCTATTTGGGTAGGGTTCTGGTTCTAGTGATTGTCTAAGTATGGCTTGGATTCTAAGGTATGTCTATGCAAGGGAAAAGTATACTAACCCTTGTAAATATGTTGAGTGCCCAATCATGGGATGAGTTATGTTATATGTTCATGCAAGGGTTAGAATCCATTGAATGTCCAAGCAAATTTATAAATTTGTTGAATATATTAAAAAAAAGTCAAAATCCATCAAATGTCTAATCAGGGGAATATTTTTTGTTGAACCTTATAAATGCTCAAAAAAATTATATCTAGTCTTTAATGTAAGAAAAATAATACCCCACTAAGTTTATTGAGAAACCTAGAATTGGTTTTCCCTTCAAGTCTCTTACCATGCTGATTTTTATGAAATCCAATAAAACTCCACTAAACCTCCAAAAAGGTCAAAATTGACTTTCATGAATCTAGGTCATCTTTACATCTGATCCTAGAGTTTTGACACATTTTTATTTCAATGGCATAGACTATTTCCCATGAAAAAACAATGGATAAATGATGACCTACAAAAGGAATTTTCCCTTATTATTTTTATGAATCTAGATCAGCAAAGGACCCCAAAAGAAGATAAAAATACAATCAAGGGTGAATCTACAATATTCAATGTTGAATATTGTTAGATATGTGGCATGTAATATAAAAACTCAATATTCCACATTATAATCTATGGAATTTAGCTACTAGAATCACTCTGATATGATGTCAAAGTGGTCCACAATCAAGGATCAAGACTGGATAGACATGAATGCACAAATATTTGTAGACTACAAAATTAAATATGTAGAATAGATATCCTATTGTAGAATTTAAATTAAAAAATAAATAATAAGTTTGTCTTCAAAAATCAAATATTTAATTATGAGTATTATCCAAAATAGATTTAGGAAAGGTATATTTATAGAGAAGAAAAAAAACAACTCAAAATTAAAAATTAGGTTAAGCCATATGTTCTTAGATGACCTAATATGACACCTAAGCAATTTAAACATGTTTAAGAAAAACTATATAATGGTAAAAAAAACCTACACTAACAAGAGGGAGCCTAAACTATCATGATTTATCCTATTGATATTGGAGTAACCAATTTCCACCCACATATCCTTTGCATCTCATATGTCAAATATGGTAAAATGAAGGAATCCTTATAGATTGTTATAAGGAGTAATAACTCAGTAAATAAGGATTAAAACCCATATTTATAAAATGGGAATAAGGTTTTGAGGGTTTCTTGTCACTAGTATCCTATCTTCACCCACCAAACCCCTCAACGAACTCTATGAATGAGCCTCCAAAATTTCTTATTTTTAAATTTGTTTGGTTTATTATTAATCTATAAAAAAAATAGAAAGGTGGTTTGATATGTTATGTAGTCCTCAAGATTCACAAAAATCCTCTAGGAGGTTTTAGTCTCTCATGGAATATAAATGAATAAGGGATCTTTAATCTCCCAATGATAATTAATAATCATCTAAGGTTTACCAAAAACTAAATATTTAATTTTAATTTAATCCTCATAATTTTATTCCTTGTGAAATAGGGGGAACAAATAAGAGGAGTGTACCCAACATACTCCCATTATTTTTTTTAGAATAGGGACCCACTATCTTTCAGAACATGGTCTAGCCCTATCTTAAAAATATTCTAAAAGGAAAAGCTTTATGTATTGCACTAACTTCGCTATTCAACAAACCTATGAAAATGATTTATTTTTGGACTAAACTGTTAATAATTTTCAAAAGTTGTGTATATGTAGGTCTAAAATCATATTGTTTAGTTAACTTGTTTGGAACTATTCTTAGTGGGATATGGTCTTAATAACTTTTATTCAGAAGCCTACCTTCATAATTTTTCAACACTTCGCAGTTACATGAACCTATGCATGACTTCACTTTTTCAAAGTTTTTGTTTAGAAGAATTATTTAGAACATCTTTTCAGAATTCTTATTTACAAGACCTACACAACTTTATTCACCATGTATTAAACTATTCACTGTTTACTCTTTGGGACCTACTCCTCAAGAACCATATTTTTGAAATTTTTACACTTTGACTTATCTGGATCTTCAAAGGATTTATTTGGTAATACATTTAGTCAAGATTACATGACATGAAATTGATCTTCAGACGAAAAAAAATTGGAGAAATTGTTAGGTGGGAATATTTGACATTTTGGTCTTCAAAAAAAGTGTTCATCTCATCAAGATCTTTGGAGAAATCATTCAAGATTTTCTCCAACTCATTTTGGTCTTTAGTAAAAGTGTTTAGAACCATTTTTTGGGAGAATATTCTACCTCATAAACACATTATATCTTGAATCTCAACTATCAAATACCCCATGGCATGGTAAACCAAAGCCAAATAAGTGATTAAATTACACTTGGAAAAAAGGCAATGATGTGGCACTCCTACTAAGCATCAATAATGACTACATGGCATAGCCACCAAATGAAATGGAAAAAATCAAAACATACAAACAAATCAAAGTTATAGACATTGGAAATTAATGGTGCACTAAATAGAAATGAATGTCAAAGTTATATCAAAGAATTTAAAATGATGACATGCCCATTGATCTCAAGCTAAACTACAAACTTAATTGATTTCCTATGATCAAGCCCTAGCTACCAGTGTTTCTGGCCTAATAGTATACTCAGGAGAGCTAAGATGTCAACTTGAAAACTAGACCAATATCAACACAATCAAATAGAAATGGAATCCTAATCCAAATAATTTTGAGTAACTTTACCCCCCCATAAATTTTTATATCAAATATTCAATTGAACACAAGGATACATTATTTGAACTTTTAATATTCAAGAATGATTATAATAACTACTTAACACTATGGGATGTGATACACTAGGTTGATGGTCATATACATGAAGAAAATTTAACTCTAACTCAATAGAAATTATCCACAAACCTCCTCCCCTTAAAATTTCAAGGGTTATACTTCATAATTGTAAATTTAGAGGTCATTCCATGCATTGACCTCCTATAAGAATTATTATTTGCTGGGAAGATAACTGGAGGAGTGTTCCTACTTTATTTAGAGCACAAAAAAACATTGTGTGCATCTCAATTGACGCATTTCAAAGGTGTCTCTCCCTCCCCATTTTAGAGGCCACTTATGATTTGTATATGGTAGTAACATGGAAGAAATAAAATTTAATTGAGAAGACACTTAGTAGTTAGATGCTCCCTGGCAAGACTATCAACTTGAAGGATAAGCAGCTAAAGCCAGTGACAAAATTAAGGATGGGAATCCAAATTGGGATGGCATTATTGAATAGGTTATTTGGATATCTAAGCATAAAATTCATCCATAATGAGGGGGTTCCATTTCTCTACTTACTAATGACATCAGAGTTGACATTTATTCTAGGTGAAGTAATTGGTACAAAGTTGTGAGAGAAAATATTACATTAGGATAAAAGACTTTAGAGAGGTCATTTATACATGATTTCCTACCTAATTGACATTATCCTTAGCATATTCTATGTCCATAAAGGGTCACTCTGGAGCCTATCTCCAGACTACATCAATAATCATATATGTGATTCATATTATTTCATGCACATATATGTGTATACTTAGAACATTATATGCATTATAGAAGACATATACCCCTAGGTATGGATGGCTATCCATGAGTCCCCCCTTCCTATGATATCCAAAATTATTGTAGATACTTTGTTGATTAGGGGATATTATTGGTTATACCTGGATTACATTATCATCATGGTCATAAGACACAAAGTATCACTTCTACACCTCCCAAAGTATGTCTCCAAAAAATTATCAGAGCAAGAAATTACTTACCAATTATGGTGATGTATTGATGAATACATGCACAAGATAAATAAGAGTTAATTTCATGTCTCCCACATCATTATTGGGAGGATGTGTTACATAAACCTTAATAACTTATATGAAGTAAGAAATTATAGAGAGTATTATTCATTGGCCACATTACCACACAGAGACTAGGAACCCCATGGTTAGGTGAAAAAACACATCAAGGGACTTGGAATTACCTATCACCATGATCTTTGTGACCATAATTTCTTATTAATAAATGATAATAATGATGACCAAGTCAATAAAATGTCATAATCAGTCAATTTGAAAGAATACCTCTTAAAAATTATTCAAGGGTAGCCTTCAATTTCTATAGTGGATGCACATACTATCCAGCTAGATGATGGGATTCATCAAAATTTTGGGTTAATATTCCATCTCATCCATAAAAGGATCAAGTGAAACCTTCATAGGCACCCCCTATGACACTCAAAGTAGTAAATAACGAGTTAGGGGTGCCTGATACTTTACTTGGAGGAGCACAATATGAACCTATTTATCTTGAATCTTTAGATTTTGATGGCCCTACCTAGTTAGATGTTACATCAATCCCAAGGGTTTTTATTGTGGTTACATCAACCATAACCACACAATGAGAACCTTATATATCCAAGAATATAACTATTTGTTATAGGAGAAAGCTAAGGGCTCAACCCCCTCCATAGAGCCTAGCCATTGAAGCACCATTAACAGAGGTAGCCACATAAGAGGTAACTAGATGAGAGTCCACTAATAATGAGGCAAAATTTTAGATAGCCAAGATCTTGATCCTCTATGAAATAAAGGGGAAATAACCACTTTATGAGCATCGATCAGGTGAGCAAGTAGCTCCTTAATTTTTCATTACTCCTATTATGTTTAATGTTTATCCCCTTATTGTTAGCACTTTTGAGTTTATTTCAATAAGTCTTGTTGGTACCTCTCCCCCCTTAGTCCCCAAAGTGGAGGTTCTTCCTACATAACCAAGTTCCCAACTAACCTTGTTTGTTTGACAAGTAGAGGATACCTCCTGTACCCTTATTTTTCCTAATACCCTAGTTAGTCTTCCTCTAATTGCATATTTTGTATCCATTCCTATTATTACTATTATTATTCATTCCATTCTTGTCTCATCCCCTATAAAGACAAATAAAAATGTAACAAGGCTAGGGGAGTAGTATCAAGTCCTAAACTTCATGTTTCATCTACTTAGATAAGTTTACCAATGTCTCCCCTTAATTCCTCTCAAGATACTATGGTGATAACGACAAAAAAGGTTGAAAAGAAGAATCCAATTTACATAGTTCACCCACTACCTCAATATGGTGGAGTAGACTGGTCTAAAATTATCTAGTCTTCAATTTATGATCCCCTACTAGAATAAACCTTAAGGTAGACATCAAGATAATTATTGGGTTAGACTACAATTCAATACACTCAACCCATGGATCTATCCCATCTAGTCCTCCCATAGTGGGCAATAAATATGTAGTTAGAGGCTTCTCAAAGGCTTAACCTTGTAATCACAGAGTTTCCCAATGTAAGTTCCATATTTTAAATGTCTATAGGGAGTGTGTATAGGGTTAGGAAGAGAAAATTGGAAGATTAGACAAGGAGAAGGGTCATAGTGGAAGAGATATAAGAAGTATTTACCTTGTCCAAAAGGAAGGATGGGAAATTGGGGTAGTACCCATACACAAAGGATTCTAAATCCTATATTTAAACTCAGAAAGTTTATCTAGTGTAATTACATGAAGGAACTAAGATGGAAAGAAAAGATCTAGAGTAATAATTAGAACAATTAAGGGAACAACAATAAACTATGCATGTTCCATTAAAATTAGATACATATGTCTATAATATTGCATCTAGGTTGTATAATATATTGGAATTATTGGTGAAATGAGGGAAAAATTGGTACCTCACATATTAAAAACCACTAAATTATATAATTATTTTAAATTAGATGAAAATAAATTGAAATTTCTTATTCTTTTTATAACTGGCAAGGCATATGCCCATCTAAATCTAATGGCTCCATTGGAAACTACCAATGCCTTCAATATATTTGTCATCAAAACATAAGAGGCCAAAAAGTGGATTAATGTAGCTAAAGTAATAATGCCTAAGTACATAGAGCATGAAAATCTCATTTTATGGATTTTAGATGAGCTAAATCTCTCACATAATAGGGATTCCATAAGTAGGTTTATCAATTAGGCCAATTTTGATCAACTCCTAAAATAAGATTTAACAAACTTTAAATTGAACTTACAAGGAAATACATAATAATAAATAGAATCCAAACTTAATTTTTTGAGGAAAAAGGTCATAGAGGTTTAAATATTCAAAACTAACTTCAAAAACACAAAGACTGAGTATGAAAATCTCCTTGAACAAGTCTCTAGAGTGTATAAACATTTGTTATTTAATATGGACATAATCAAATACCAATATGACATCAATGACAAGCACTATCAAGTGTTGGAATCAAAAAAGAAAGTTGATGCTTCAACTTCTAATTCAACACAAACTACAACTCCAATGCCTCCAAAAGCCTCTGATGACATGCAAACACCCAGTCAACCTTAAGTTGATGGATAATTCTATATGTACACATGTAAATAATACTTATCTTTGTACTTATAGTTTACTTACACTTAGCATATAAATGTAAAATTTATTTAACTATATGTAAGCATGCACATGTTGTATAGAATTGTACAAGCCAATTGATCTTGACATAGTTATAATTAGCTATGAGCATGCACACATGCAATTTTGATGATATAATTATAACTAAGGTTTTAATTGTGTAATGTAACCATGAGTTCACATGAACTTAGAGGATGAGGCTTCCTCTTCCCAAGTCTATATTTATTTAATTACACATTCTAAAAGGTTAGAAGTTTTATCAATATAGGAAAAAATTAGTTTTGATTATCATGCAACTATGTTGGTGTTATTTCCTTCCTTTTTTATGTTATTAAGGTTTTGCTTTATTATTTATGTCAATACAATAATTTCAAGTGTGCAAAAGCCATGGATAATTATGACTATTTTCATTGATGTATGCTAATATTAGATGTGTAAAAGCTATTGAAAGTTAGTATATTTCATTAATTATTAAGCAATTAGTTAAGATTATGTTAAATATTCTCAATGTGTAGGAGTGTTTTCTCTCTAGTATAGTCTTATAAGAGTGTGCAAAAGCTACCTTAGACATTTTCCTGGTTTGAGTTGTAATCTCCCAATCAAGGGTATACAATAGCAACTCTAAAGTAAACAAACTTTAGCTAAGACCATTAATTTTCATATACCATTTCCCCATACTTCTTGACTATGTTTTTATGTGAGTGTGAAATAGATAAAAACAACAAGCATCAGTTTAGAAAACACTTGTCTACCTAGAAACCAACTTAAGAAGTACACTCTTAAGACCGTAAAACCTTTTTTTCTTCTCCACCTTTCCCTCATTTTGAAGTTTATTTTATTGAGACCTACCTAATATATATTATATATCACCCATATGTCCGACTCACTTAGGTTTGATTTTTTTACTAGGATTAATTTCACTACAAGTAAACTTGGTTAACAACCTGCATGCTCTACTTGTTATTCCACCACAAGGTTGCTTAACCCATACCTACAGCTCATGCCCTATAGTGGATTCTATATCCATTGAGATCCTAAAATGTTATATGATACCTCATTTAAATTTGGGGATGTGAATAATACCCACATTAATAGAGGGGGTGTCCATTAAGGGCCTTCTAGCCTTAGGCCACTACATGCACTTAACATACCAAACAAGGCTCAAGACTAGATATCCAATTTTGGATTAAATATAATTTTTATTTTTTAGAAAAAAAATTAATATATATATATACATATACACATATATATATATACATATATATATACATATATATATATACATATATATATATACATATATATATATACATATATATATATATATACATATATATATATATACATATATATATATACATATATATATACATATATATATATATACATATATATATATATATATACATATATATATATATATATACATATATATATATATATATACATATATATATATATATATATATATACATATATGGCATGGTAGATGTTAAGAAATAGGCTAAAAAAATATTAAGGCCTTAATTCCCTACCCTAAGGTCAAAGACCCTAGATGTACAAATACACAAAAAATAAAAAATAAATAACAAAAACAATAATGTTAAAATTTAGCCATCACATATATCCCACATGTCATATTCAAGATTGTGACTAACTTAAAAAGTGTAGTCTATTTAAAAATCCCCTTGATATTGGAGCAACTAATCTCCACCATCAAATCCTTTGCATTTCATCTGTCAAATCTTAGAAAAGAAATGAAACCCTATGAATCCTTACATATTGTTATAGGTAGTGTTAACTCATTCATTAAGGTTACAAACTCATATTTAGAAAATGGTAAAATTTATAGAGGATGACTTATCCATAGTCATCTCTCTTCACCCTCTAAACCCCTTAACAACCTCCATTAATGGGGTATCTGAGATTTTCCATTTTAAAAATAGTTTATTTTATTTTTAATTTATAAAAATATAAAAATGTAGTTGGGCATGTTGTGTAGGTATCAGGTTGTGCAGTCTCCAAGAGTTTTGATCACTCATGGAATGTAAAATGATAAGGGATATTTAAGCTCTAGATAGTTATTAATTGTCATCAAAGGCCAAATACTAGGTATTTAATTTTAATTTAAGTTTTATATTTTTATTCCATATGAAAGAGTGTGAAAAAATATGGGATGGAGGTGAGACAAGGGGGGTCCCTTAAGGGCCACCCACCCCTGGACCACTATGTGACCTCAACAGATTAGACAAGGGTCAAGACTAGATATCTAAGTTGATATAAATCTAAGTTTTATTTAAAGATTTGAATTATTAAATAAATATACAATTTGTAAGAGGTTAATAAATTGGATGGGGTCCCTTAAGGGATACCCCACTCCTACACCACTACATTCTCCTAAATAGCCAACAAATTTATTAAATCCTTAAGGCACTACCCCAAGTTCATAGACCCTATATGAACAAAAATAAATAATTAAACATAATCAATAATGTCAAAATCCAAACATCACATATATCTCTTAATTTATATTCAAGATTGTGACTAACTTAAAAAGTGCAACCTATGTAAAATAAACTCCTAGTAAAAAAAAGATCGCTAGATTTTAATTCAATGAAGACTATAACTTAATTTAAATAAAACAACTTAAAATGAACCTAATTTATATTGATAAATTAAAAATATAAATTTTGGTCTTAAACAAAAAAGGATCCAACCTATATTATAATCACCCTCCATAAATAATGGCACTCACATGTAAACACACATCTAGAGGAAACATAGATTTTTTCTTAATATCTCAACCACCAACCCTTTAAGCCCCTCTTAACTGTCAAAATTTTATACAAACTCAAATATTCATAACTCCACACAAAAAATTCTTTTGACATTTTTATCTTTATGGATTTTGAGCATTGATTACTAGAAGTAAACTAAATTTATAAATGGAAGTAATCCATTTCAAGGACCTTTAACTTCCAAAATTTAAATAAAATAACTAGATGATCTTAAAATTCCACATAATTATCTTATGTTCAAAAAATGATAATTTTTTTAAAAATTGACTATAATTTTTCACTTTAAATTGTTCATGCATTAATTGCATAAAAACAACCCAATTTATAAGGATAATCTTAAAATAAGGTTTAACTTCAAAAAATAATTGATGTATTTTCATAAGCTCAAATTCAAATAATGTAAGATGTTTTAGAATTATAGTTGAACATATAATTTTATAAAAAATAGGGATTCTTTTTGTAATCTTTATGATAAAAAATCAAAAATAAAATGGGCCATGTAAGCCTTTAAAATTCCAAATGAAGAGTACCATTTACAAAAAAACTATCTTACTAAACATGCATGATTATTCCAAAAAAAATTAATGGTGAACAAATGGATGGTATATGGAATTCTTTTTTCTTATTGATTTCGGGTTTATGGTCCCCTTCCCAATACCATAATAGCTCAAGAGAAAACAAAATGGTCTGGCTTGATAGTATAGCCTTCAAGGCATATAACCAATAAAAATAAACAAAACCAAACCAAACATACATACCTAGTTTATATATAATAATATAAATAGTATTACATTAATCACCCTTTATCAGTCTTAATTAGCTTGAATACTAATTCACACAAAAGTACTAAACAACAAAAAACCAAATACAAAATACTATTAACTAGTTTATTATAATGAAACCAACCACCCCTTATGAAATGTCGACCACATGTCTTGGCTTCTACATTCAAACATTCCATAGAGACTCAAAAAACTAAATTACCTACCCCTACATGCATGCATCAACCTCTGACACAACACTCCCCTTCACTCTCACTTTTAATTGCTCCTCTAAATGGGGTGACTTCTATATAGTCTACTTTCTCTTATGTCCCCCCTGCACCTTAGATTTGTTCCTCTTATCTTTCCACCAGGGTGGATCTACGAAATGGCCATGATAAAAGCATCATGTTAGCCATTTAATAGCCTACAATTTACCAAAGTACCTCCTTATAGCTTTCCATTCATCCAATTGAGGGATATGATCTAGTAAATCCTATAAAAAAGGCATGGTAACACCCTTGGATTCACCCTCCCCACCATCACTTAGACACACCTCTAAATATTTAGAAATTTTAATGAGGGAGGTAAATCTAGCTTCCAAGACTCTAAAGAATGACAAGGGTACAAAACCTAGTGGAAGATTTGGGAAGGGGCCCATTGGTAGACTATTTAGGGAAAAAAGTAGATCAACCCTATATGCAGGCCAAACAAAAAAGTCTGCTAGTTCCTTTACCTAGTCCCTATCAACCACAACCATGCATAAATTGCTTGTAAACAAGGCCACCAAGTCTAAATTAACTTTAATGTACCTGCTTCCCTCCAATAAATCTACCCCTAAGATATTCTCCATTGCATCTAAAACCTCAAAGGTTATCACCCATAAAACATTCATTAAATGCATCCTAAACACACATCAAGAAAATCCCATCTCTCTAGTTTTAGAATCATCAAAACACAAGATCCAAACCAGAGATTCCACAGTTTTTGACTCCATCCTACCATAAAAAGAGAACCAAACTCCAAAACAAACACTTCCAAAACTTGATGGGCAAATTAAAGATAAAATTTGACTCCTGGTGAGTTCACATGATCTAAATTAAAATCTGATCATATCTACAACATTATAATAAACATACTCATCATTACCTTTTCTATCACCCTCTACTAGGCATGAAAAATAATCATTATAAATTAATATATCAACCTAAAGAACACCTCAATGAAGGAATTAAGAATTATAGAGCTACCATTTATATGCCAACATAATCAAACCAATGATATTTATCATTATCAACCCTAACCTTGTCCTCTTGGTCGATACCAACATTTGTAATAAAATCCACCACTTTATTTCTTTCACCAAAGCAATGTGAATAGTTCTAGATTTAAAAGAATCTCAACTTGTCCCAAATTTGAGAAAGAATGTTTGATATATTCTATGTTTTATCCTTTTGCATAAACAAATATTGAATTATGACTCTAGAGTCACCTTCAATCTATAAACAAGACACTCTACATTCTAGAGCCAATTCAATCCTTACTACCAAAGCTTGATCTTCCATTTTGTTATTAGTCCAATACAAGAGTTTAAAAGATGTAACTCTAATTAAAAAAACACTATATTTTTTATTATACAACCTACTCTAGAAGCTCTTATATTTCCATGACAAGCCCCATCAAAATTGAGCTTGAACCAACCTAGATTAGGGGGTTCCAAACTACCGTTCCTCTATTGTTCTTCTTTACCTTATCTACAATTTACCCTTTAACAAAGGGAGGAACTATAAATTTCCATATTGCACAAATTTTCATATCCCATTAAGAGAAAAAAAACCTTTTTTCCTCTTCAATTGAGAGGAGACCACTTTTGAGATAGCAAGTTCCTTATCCAAAATTCTTACATGTAAAGGGCATTCTTTATCTTCAAAGATGTGGGCATTATGCTCTTTACATATATTCCAAATTAAAATTGTATGACTACACCTCCAAAAACTATATAAAAAATGCTTTACATCACCAACTGGCCAAGAGGAAAAGGCCATACTTAGTGAAGGGGGCCTAGGCCAAGACCAATTAAACTTATTACATAACCAAACCCAACACCAAATTGTAAAGGGGAAACTGAACAAAAGATTATTATTTTTTCCTCTTCTAATTTACACAAATAACATCTCAAAGAAATAATAAAACCCATTTTCTTAAGTTTGTCTTGGGTTAGAATATGACTTTATACTACCAACTAGGTAAAGGCTCCATATTTTTTCAACCCTTCTTTACCCCAACAAAGCAAACTAGCCTAAGCTAGAGACTCATCAACCACTTTAGCCATCTGATAACCAAGTTTTACTGAATAGGTG
Source organism: Torreya grandis (assembly GCA_037957365.1). Lineage (NCBI taxonomy): Eukaryota > Viridiplantae > Streptophyta > Pinopsida > Cupressales > Taxaceae > Torreya > Torreya grandis. Next base: position 407,851 of record JARHVA010007996.1, on the reverse strand, counting down.
CCTATTTTGGTGACAATCCAATGAAGTTGGTCTTATTTATTATTAAAAAAATCCTCTTCTCCAAGTAATGTTCCAAAGCCCTACCTTTAGCTTGGGGAATTGGAAGATTATGCAAATTTTTCCAAAAATTGCCTGGCCTCACAAAAATATTTTGATAATGCAAATAATCTACCACTTTAAAACCCTATATACCTATTAAAATATCAATCATCCCTTCTCCTTCAAAACTTTCTGTAAGAGGATGATGCCCATTCTAGGAGTCTTGCCAAAAATATGCTTTTCTACCATCATTATTTGTCTAAATAACATGATTGGAGATAATCAACCTATATTTAAGCAAAAAAATCCACACATGAGAACCTATATGTGGATTAGCCACCAAAACTATACTCTTTGGAGACTCAAAACCTAGATATTTAGTTGAAGTAACTTACACCAAAGACTGTAATTTTTAAACCATCATCCAAACCAATCTAGCCCCTAAACTTAGATTGTAAAGTTAAGGATATTTTATTCCTACTCCACTCCTTTGTTTCCCTTTACAAACATTCTCCCATTTCATCAAAGGGATTTTTTTAGCTTTGTTAGTCCCTTACCATAAGAAATATTTCATTGTCTTATTGAGATTTTTGAGAACTTGTTCAAGAGGGCACAAGACAGAGAAATAATAAGTTGGAAGATAACTTAAGACTACCCTAATTGGAGTAATTCTTACTGATATAGAGAGCCATTTCCTTTCTAAGAAGACAAAATATTTGAATTTGTCAATCAAATCTTTCCACAAACTAGCTTTGCCTTCACCCACAAATAATGGAACCCGTAAAAATTTACTAGGGAGCTTAAGAATTTTAAAACCTAAAATCTTATCAAGATTCTTTTGCACCAACTAATCACAATTAATAAAATAACTTTTAGATTTACCTCCATTTACCCACTGACCAGATGCCTCTTCATAAATTTTCAAGATCAATTTTAACTCCTCAACTTCCTCCACTAAGGCCTGAACAAAAAGGAACATGTCATTTGCAAAGTGATGATGATAAACACTATCTAGATTATCCACCACTTTGAGACCCTTCAATATCCCACTACTTTTTGCCCGACCAACCACTATGCCCAATGTCTCTACCATCAATATAAAAAGAAACGGAGAAAGGGTATCCCCCTACCTTAAACTCCAAGAAGCTTAAAAAAACCTTACTAGACTACCAATGATCAAAACTAGAAATTTGAGACCCAAAATACAACTAAACACCCAATCACACCAGTCAATCTTGAAGACAAACTTACTTAGAACCTTAAGTATAAACCTTCAATTCACCTAATCATATGCTTCTCTAATACCTAGCTTCACCACCATACCTTTATGTTGATTATGAAAAATAGAATGAATAATCTCATGAGACACAATGATTCCTTCTTAATTTTTTCTACTAGGAACAAAACCAACTTATTCTTTAGAAATCAAAATATCCAACAAAGGTTTGATCCTACTAGCTATCACTTTGGAAATGATTTTATACAATGTATTTCATAAAGCCACCAATTTATAATTTCTAAAAGATGCCTGAGCATCCCCTTTGGGGAACAAAGAAAATAAAGTGACATTCAAATTTTTGGTAACCTTCCTTTTAATCTTGGATTCTTCCACTATTTACCACACATCCTCACCCACTATTTCACAAAAAGATTGAAAAAAGGCCACTAAAAACCATCTAGACCAGGATCTTAGTCCTTTTCCATAGAAAACACTACCAATATTATTTCAACTATAGAAAATGGGGCCAAAAGTTTATTATTCATTACTCTATGGCCAAAGAAGACACTAAATCCAACAAGTATCTTTGCACTTCCTATTTTGATATATCTTCTCCATTTAACATAACTTAAAATAACTAAATAACTTATACCTTTATCTCCTCTGGGGATTCCAACAATACTCCCTGACCTGATCTTATACAAGAAATCCTTGACACCTTTATTTTGGCTCGAACTGAGAGATGGAAAAAAAATTGTCACCATATTTTAACCAATTTTCCCTAATTTTTTGTTTCCAAAATATTCATCCCAATACAATATCTCTTCATAATCCTTCACCAATGAATTTTCTTGAGCATAAGCCTAAGCATCCACACCCATCTAAAAATCATGCTCATTTAGGCTATGTAATTATGCTTCAATCCTCAACTTTTCCTATAAAATGTTCTTAAAGTGATTTTCATTCCATTTTCTAATATTTCCCTTAATGAATTAAAGCCTCTTACGTATTTGATACATCAAAGAACCTAGAGGCAAAGGACAAATTTGACACTAATGAAGAATTAATGAAAAGAGGGAAGAATCTCTTAACCACATTAATTCAAATTTGGAAGGACATTTCTATAGAGGATTATCACACTCAATTTTCAAAATTATTGGTAGATGATCTGAGCCTGAATGGGATAACATCCAACTATCCACCTTCCACTTGATCTATAACTAGTTAGAAGAGACCAAAAATATATCCAAGCATTCAACAATATTTTCAAAACCTAACCTCCTATTTTTCCAAGTAAACTAGCCTAATTTAGATTCCACATCCTCCAAATCATTATTTGAGACAAAATGGTTAAAACCCTATATTTATTGATAGCCAAATTGAGATCCACCATTTTTTAATTTATTATTTAGCACAACATTGAAATCACCTCCTAAAACAAATTTTTCCATTAGAAACTTGATCAAAATTTATATAGATCTGACCAAAATAGAGACTTCAAATCAACCCCCTGAGGACCATAAATATTCAATAGTAAAAATTGAATATCTGAATTGAAACTAGTCAACCTACATAATTGTTAATTATTCCCTGCCTCCACCACTTCAATGCTAGTATTAAAAGGAGACCAAAGAATTGCTAATCCCCTTAAATCTCTAAAATATTATATAAAATAACCTTGGTAATGTTTCCACACTAAATTTAAAAACCCCTCCACTTCTTCTAGACTTAATTAGACTCTTGAAGCAACAATACATATGGATTTTCCACAATAAGAAGACAATTAAACAAACACCTTTTATTAGGGTCATTTAGGCCCCTAACATTCCAAGCGATAACCTTCATGAATCATGTGGGGTGAATTTCACCTCCCACCTTGAAACATCAACAAAGGATTCTAAATTACCTTATTTTCTTCCAAAAATTTCACCTTCTACCTCATCTCTTTTAGATTTCCTTCCCTTCCTCTTCTTTAGACCCCAAAAGGATAAGAAAGAGAGCATTGGGTTTGAGAAATTATAATTACTTCTCTTGAATTCAAATCCCCTTCTGAGTCCTCATCCACGTGTCCTTCTAAATCTAAGAGATCTTTTGATACAACTAAATATTTTCTCCTTCTACTTCCCATTCCTTGCTAAATTTAGAAACATAATTCTAATGATTTTTCTAAATCAGAGATCAAATAGATTAAGATATTTGTTCAATAAAATCACAAATATTTAACATTGTGTCTAGAGATATTGCATCTATGGAGACTAATTTATCAAACAACTCCTTTGTTTCATCAATTTTGAGAGACTAAGTTTTCAAGTCTTCCTCATTCTCCAATGCCTTATCCCCAGATTGTATTTATTCTAAAAATTCTTTGTAAATATCCCCTTAGATATTTTTTGATTTCCATCTAGGTTTAACTATGAATGTTTTGGTTTGAGGAGAGTTCCTTCCTTTCTTACAAAAATTATTAATATGACCTAGCTAATGACATTTATAACATCTCAAATGGATTTTCTCCACATCAATCCTTTGCTTCCATATCCTACCTTCTGATTTGATTATAATAAATTCTAGAATTTATTTATCCAAATTTAAATCAAATCTAACCCTTGTATAATTTACCCTTCCCCCATTCAAAAAATTATCATCCACTTCTAGCACAAGACTGACCAAACCTCCCAAAGCTACCAAACAATCCTTGCTCCAATATTTCAAGGGAAGCCCATAGAATCTTATCCAAATCAGATAATTCCCTTTTCATGCCGCTAAAGGATCAAAATTAGGGATCTATTTTTGCATCCATAAGCCAAATCTATTGAAAGACCAAAAATTATTACTTAATATTTTATCCTCTTATTCTTGAGAATTGAAAACTACCACAAAGAGCCCTTTAATAAGAAAAATTATCGATAAATTATAGCCCCAATTATCTCTTACCCATAATTCAATACCCCAATCATAGGCCATTTTCTTACACATTTAAAAATTAGGGCACATTATAAAAAATGTCTAACCTTTTCCACAAAAATATTTGAAACCCATTCCAAAACCACCACTTATCCAATCTTCACACCATCACCCAATCCTTCCAAAGAATTACCAAAGGATTATTTATAATTTTTATTCAAAGAAACACATTTAGGTGCAATAAAACCTTCCTAAGGATCCAAAAGAGGCTCCTTCCTCCTTGAAATTCCTTATTATTCCTCTCTAAAACATTTTTAAATAATATGATCCTATCTCCCCACCAATTTTCCTTTCCATATGGCCACTAACTTTCTTGATTTTTCCTCTTCTCTCCACCAATCCCTTTCTTCTCCAATAACTGTTGCCAAAACTTTATTTCAATCTTTCTTTCCATGATGTCCTACTTCTTTCACTCCTATCACACCTACCTTATTTTGGAACTATTTATCAAACCCTAATTATGACCTTGCCCTAGATACACAACCTCTCCTTCTCCTTCTCCTTATTTTGTGCCATTATAAATTTATCTAAAATAAATATGGTAGATGGAATTTTTAATCATAATATAATATTGCATTTATTTCATCCTTAGCTTACATCATAAAACATATTCCATAAATATTATAAGGCATAAAAGGTGCATATTCACCTAAAATTTGTATTTTTTAATACACACATATTATATATTTATTTCCAATTCAAAGTTATACATTCCCATTATTACCAACAACTAGAAACATGATTTATAAACTAAAAACAAAATAATATAACTTACATAATCCAAGAGCTACAAAGTGTATCTAAAAGGCCAAGTTGAAGATGGGATTACATCCCATCCATTATGACTTCATCAGGTGATTGACATGGACATCATATGAGCCAAGGACTCCTAATTATAAATGTGGGGGTTATTGAAACCAAGGAGAAATTACAAACTATAATATATTTTTTCCAATGAAACTAAATTCTTATAGAGATTTAGTTCTAACTCAAAACAATTATGCTCAAGAAGTTCAATAGCCTAATCAATGGGAGAAATCAAATAGGCACTGTACAAAGCTAGTGAATCCAAGGCCATATTTATATCATATTGAAGACTCATTCACTAAGTAATAATATAAACTTAGTGACCACATGTTTTGGACCAACTTGGATTGGTAATGTGATATCACCAATATAACTTTGAACATGTCCATTTAGTCCCTTAATATTTTTTTTAATGAAGTATATCCTTATATGTGTATTTTAAATATGAAACAAGTGTGATAGTCTACATATTCACACTTGAACCATTATCAACCATAAAACTATATAGGATGATGATCAATGTAAGATCAAATGAACAAAGAGTGAAAGTTAAAATCATCATCTACTATCTCATGTTCTACAAATGTAATGTGTGGTTTAGATGGAATTAAAACATGATATGTGTCAATAATTCCATTAAAAGGATGATGTGCCTCTATATTAGGATGATAATAATATAGAGGAGGATATGTATTATATTTGTAATGCAATTTTATTTTGTTTATTTTTATTGACCTATATTCTTAGGGAAAGGATTGGTGAAAATATTCATTATTCTACTCTCACTTGGTTGTGCCTTTATAATTTTGGTAGATGTATCTACATTGATGATGTTATTATCTATCAAATCTTTTATCTTATGTCACAATATGATAAATTTTTTGGTAGTATGCCTCGATGATATATGAAAATCAAAAAAATAATTTTAATTAAATATTTTTTGAAGATGTTTACTCATATCAACCTATTTACTAGTAGGTAGTGATATGAGGTGTAATTTAAATAAAAATTACAACACTTTATAGGGAGATTAAGGTAAATTGGTAAACATTTATTTGGAAGAGTGGAAAATGTATATGTTGAGTAGGTTTTGAAAATACATTCTTTTTTATCTTTTTTTCACTCTTTTTTTCACTTGGATTCACCCTATATGGTGGTTTACTCAAATTATTTACATTATAAGTATAAATTAGGTTGGTTACATACTTTAGATTATTCATTTCCATCATCTTAACCTCTCATTCCTTAACTATGTTACATAAATCAATAAATGATAGAAAATTTTCAAACATATTAAATTAAAATAGAGGTGGAAGCAAACTCTATTTAAATATGCCTTGTAATTCCTTATCTACCATAAGATTCACCATTTTTAATAGCATGGTCATCTACTCTAACACATAATTCATGATAGGCTTCTTTAATTATTGTTTGAGTTGAATAATATGAGAAAATGAAATATTTTCACTTATGCTAATTGAGAAATGTGTAGAAATTTTTTTGCTGAAGGATTGAATACATGAACTAATTGATATGGTAAATCATAAAACCATCTTAAAGCATACTCTTTTAAACTCATGGGAAACAACTAAGTCCACGACATATCATTGGATACATAGTCCAAACATGTTAAGTGAAATGATCTCAAATGTTGATTGAGGTCACCTTTTCCAACATATAATGTAAGCTTAGGTGCCAAAAAAATAGGTAGTAAAGGATAAGTTGAAATATGTTAAGTGAATGGAGTATGAAATAAATTCTATGAGTCAAGTGTCAGGATAGGTTTCAAATCACCTTGTTTCAAATATAACCTTAGTATGTAGAGCTTCAATGATCTACATAAGGCACTTTACATCAAGAATAAAATGTGTGTTAACCAAAGGTGGTGTAAAGAGTGGCTGAGTATAGATTGGTATATTAATCTACTATATCCCTTGGGTTGTCCCCAAAGTATATGTTGCTATATAATTTATATTTATTGATTTAGAGAAAGGTATGTGCCCCATAATGAAAGACATATCATAATATTAACCTTCAAGTTATTTCTTTATTTACTCAAACAATATCTATAAACTCATCTTGCATATCTAGATTCCTTGAAAGCTACACTATTAATTATCTTTTCTCACTATCATCAAATTTATTAACTAATTATATCATTGTTTTTATCAATGGAAATCAAATAATGTTCAACTCGAATAACACTTAGTTTAATTATTTGTCTAAGAAATATATAAATAATTTCTTAGATTGCATAAAATAAAATACTATGTCATAATATAAAATTGAAGTATTGTTTTTAGCAAAGAATTTACTAAACCTCAAAAACCTAATATAAAAATTGGAAATAATATAAAAAATGAAAGAAACCCTAACAACATAAGTGATTAGGTTTTTAAAATATTAGATAATAAATAGGTTCATCAATATGTCTTATCAAAATTGGAGATTAAGAGGCATTAATTTGTTGAGAAAATTAGTATACATAAGGTTTACAATAAATACATGACTAATTTACAACATATTATTTTTATTAATGTTTTAAAATGGGAAAGTAATAAGAAATGGATGACTTAGCTAGAGATAGGGTTTATAGGACTAAAATAGTGAGCGTGAAATTAATTGTGAGGTTGTATGAGGTTATTTTGAATCAAGAACAAGGATTCACATTATCCTTAGACAAGGTCACACTATTTGTACTCAATTAGCTTACATTATTGTTTTTAGGGTGTGACAATGTCCTATAGGGTCTTTTTGTCTATGTGCATATTATGACAGTGTGATTTCACCTATATATCTTGTGTGTGTGTGTGTGTGTGTGTGTGTGTGTGTGTGTGTGTGTGTGTGTGTGTGTGTGTGTGTGTGTGTGTGTGTGTGTGTGTGTGTGTGTGTGTGTGTGTGTGTGTGTGTGTGTGTGTGTGTGTGTGTGTGTGTGTGTGTATTCAATTCACTTGAAACTCTAAATCAATAATAAGGAGGAACATATGTTATAAAAGTGGGGGTTACATATAAGGAGATGGAGTTGTGATTAAACCCAACACCTTTTGTGTTTAGCATTACCTACACACTAGTACTATCAAGAGGGATCAAAATCTAAGTAGTTATCCCAGGTTACAGTGGTACTATCAAGAGGGATCAAAATCTAAGTAGTTATCCCAGGTTACAGTGGTATATATACAATACTATTAAAATTTTATATGTTGGTGTAATCTTGGAGTGATTAAGTGATTAAAACAATGACTTGTGACCCTTTTTTTGTATTTAGTCCTAGATCAAGGCTACTTGGGTTATATATACTCAAAATTTGAAATAATAAGTACTTTCATCTCATGTGTAGTTAGCATATAGTTATAATTTACAATTATGGGAGTCTCTTGCCATCTATTGAATAAATGAGTAGAAAATGTGCTTATATAGTGGTCTTTTTTGTATTTACTTGAATTGGACTTGTGAAACATGAGGGATGACCCATTGGAATGAATTTTAATTTGAAAATATGTTGTTAATTAGTAAAGGGAAAAAACTAATGGATTTAGACATGACTAGCTAGCAAGATTATACTAAAGGATTGGTTTCTTTTGAGGAATAAAGATAGGTAGGTTGGAAGTATGAATCAGTCAAATAATGAATCTATGATACTTAGAATGAGGAATAAGAAATTTCAATATTAGGGTTGAATTAAGATAGAGGGTCATCCATATAGAATTATATGAATGGATATTTTAAATTTTGAAATTGAACAAAGGCTAAGTGTGCATAAGGAGGGGTCACAAGTGCATTGTTTTAGTATTAAATGTTAATTTTAGTGTTTATAGTTTATTTATCATCTTATATTAGTATAATTTTTAATCCATGTAAATTATAATCTCTATAATTTATTTATCTACTCATATTAGTATACCTTTTAATCTATTTTTACTACAATAAGTTTTGTATGTTACCATTTTGTTATGAAAGTTTGTTCCATTTCATCCACTTCCTATAAACATTTCCACTCAATGTCATATTGCACAAAAAATAAGCTTCCCCATCAATTTTTTTTGATTAAAATCACATTTTTAATGTTTCTTAGGAGTTTAAAGAGTACACAAAATGTAGATTAGTCTCTTTTTAGTCTAAATGATAAAAATCAAGCATACAAATACATTAGAACCAAACACTCTTGCCTAAGAACTGGCAGGAGCATAACATAGTAAATAATATCACAAAATAGAGATAAAAACAACACAAGTAATTTACCTCTTTTTTTGAATTTTATGCTTACTTATTGGTATAAGGATGTTTGTGCTCAGTCTATGATAATTATATTCTTATAGCAATTCTTCTCCATGGTGGTAGCACTTCTCCAATTATTATTTTTGGCTTGGTGTGAATTTTGGTATAAAATGGGCATTATAACACTACTCTCAATAGATTTTTCAATGTATTCCAATAAAATAACCTTACACACAAAAGATTGTTATCATATGGTATGAGAAGTTTTAATTTATAACTCAAAGAACTAACTCTAACCCTAGGGAAGTTAGGTTAACTTCTAACTTTGGTTGCATCTACAATAACCTAGGTTGAGTCAAAATACTCATGAAATCTTAACACCTCAATTTCAGACATTTTTGAGGTATGAAAACCCACTTTATATATTTGTGAGGTTGTAACTCATAATTTTAGAATATTTAAGAAATAATAAATCACTTTATTAGCTCCTTTGACCTTTGACTTCATATTTGGCTATTTTTTTTAATAAATGAAATTCACTAATTTTATTTAGAATTTTTATTTAGGCAAGTTAATTAATATTTTCAATGTAATTAATCTTTCTTATTGCTTTTTTGGATTTTGGAAAAAACTTAAATGTCTTGAATCAATAGCTCGACAAGTCAAGAGCGTCAAATTACTAGGTCATAATTTGACTAGGGTTGAAACTAAACTAGGTTATTGGTACATACAGGGTAATAGCCAAATAGACTAGCCTCATCATATTTATGAGAAATTAAATCCCTTACATGGATAAATTTGGGAAATTCAAGTGATTTATAGGATTAAATTATGTCATTTGTTAAAAATTGATCTGAATCTCAATTTAGGCATGAAAGTGGCCAAAACTAAGTATCTAAAATTTTCCCTTGTTTGAGAAGGCATTTGAGAGATAAGCATAGTAACATATTTTTAAATAATGTAAAATTCATTAATTTGAATGGTTCAGGACTCGAAGGGTGGTCATTAAGCCCTTAATTCCCCCTTGAGGGAGTGGGATATAAAATAGAGTCATCAAACATTCCCTCAAAATGAATAAAATGATAAGATCTAGTAGAAATGGGGGTGAAATTACTAAATTTCCCAAAGGTGGTTATAAATATTAATAGTAGTGGAGTCACTAATTTCCCCAAAGGTAGTTATAATTAGTAACCAAGGGTGTGACACTAGTTTTCCCAAAGATGGTTATAAGTAATGACATAGATTTTTGACCTAGTAGGGTTGTAGGATGCATATTGATTTGCCCAAAGGTAGTTATAATAAGTAATAGAATGCAAAATAGTGATTTTTTCCAAAGGTGATTATAATCACTTACACAAGAATTTGCCCTAGTAGAGTCGGTGGAGTGGGAAAATAATGATTTTACTGAAGGTAGTTATAATCATTAGCATGAGACATAAAAAGAATGATTTTCCCATAGTCAATTATAATCAGTAACAAAACATAATACACTGATTTGACCAAAGGTAGTTATAATTACTGATACATGCATGTGCCCCGATAAGTTAGGTGGAGTGGTAAAAATAATGATTTTCTTAAAGGTGGTTATAATTTTTAACATGGTATATAAAAATAATGATTTTCCCATGGGTGGTTATAATCATTAAATTAGTTAAAAAAATAATGATTTGTCCAAAGGTGATTATAATCATTTTCAAATTTTTATTGCATGATCAAAAAGGTAGAATACATCATTGATCGATAAAAAAATAATTCACTACTTTAGGGAAAATTGGAAAGTGTAGCTTATGTAAAAACACCAAGGCCCCAATGAAAAGGATAACAAATTTTTTTATCTTAAATGTGAATTTGAAGATGCACATTTGAACAAACATGAAACATAAGTAGAAGAATAGTATTATTAAATGAGTCACAAGAGAGGATCAAAATGAAAAAATAATGTCTTGTTCACTTGGGATAGGGAGTGCCTTCAGGCCAAGGATGAGGCATCATATTACTAATGATTTCATAAGACAGTTGTGTCTAGAGACTAGTAGGTTGATCTTTTTGAGGTCTAGGATACACAGAGGATAGTGAGTAGATCTGGTAGGTCTAAGACATAGACTCAAGTTATAGGTGCCTCAAGCTAGTGTATTCATCAGTTGTTACCACCACCACTAGGACCATTAGGGACACTAGGGCCTTCTCTAGCTATAGGTCCCATGGACACATAGAACTAGAGTTAATTATAGGGACCTTGTCATTTTGGCACAATTGTGGCATTGTTATGTGCATAAGACATATTGATGTATTTTTGAGATGCCATTATGATATGTATATATCCTCTATATATATGAATTTTGAGATACATTGGCATTCAATTTTGGGTCCTTCAAGATTGATTAATATGTATATGATATTCCTATGATATATATGATGTCATGCTTATTATCTTATTTATCTCATGTTTATCATTGATTAACATTGATTAGCATTATGGATGTTTAACATTGTTGATTTTTATGTTCATGTATGCTCTATTCATTTATTGATTATGCCATGTTTATGAGATGGTGTGTTGGTTATCATCTAATTATGTTGTATAACTCTTATGGATGTTTATTTAGAGATGCACATGTGTATAAAAATATAATAAATCATTGTTACTTTTGATTATTACTCATGGATTCAGGCATGTGTTTGGGTAGTTAGTTGTTTTCATATATTGGATAAGTACTTCCATTGTATTTCTATGATAGACTCTGTGTGCATATTTTTACTATAGATTTTGATATTATGCATGATAGTTATAGACAACTAAAATTGAAATATTTACCTTAAACATGCAAAAATTAATTTAAATGTAAATATAAACAACTTAGGAATAAGATATGAAAAATCAAACCGCAAGTGCAAATATAAAAAATAAACCAAATTTAAGACCAAATATAAAAATTCATAACCTAAGTACATGATATAGATAATCAAGACTTAATGTAAAAAAAATGTAATAACCTTATAAAAACTGAGAAACAAAAATGCAAAAAGGAAAAATAAAAACAAATAAATAAATAAATAATAACAAAACAAACAAAAAAATAAATAAACAAAACTAATAAAATAAACAACTATACAAACAAACCACAAAACACCAATAAACTAAAACAAATAAAAAATGAATAAAAATAAACAACAAGACACTAACAAAAAAATAGAACACAACAAAACACTAGTAAACAAATATATATAAAACACAAAAAAACACTAATAAAAAATAAAAAACAAAACACCAATAAATAAAACATTGAAAAACAAATAAATAAATAACACGTGAACAAATACAAAAAAAACAATAGTAAACAAATAGAACAACAAAACACCAATAAACAATAATAAACAAATAAACAAACATGTCAAAAATAAATAATATAAACAAATAACTCTAAACCAAAAAATAATATAAACAAGACAAAACAAAGAGAACAAAAAAGACAGATAAAATAAACAAACTAACCAATAAAGCAAACAAATAAATAAAATCAAAAAATCAAAATAACTAAAAAATAGTGAAAAGAAAAGTGTAGGAAATAAACTAATATAAATATATAAAAAATAACAAAAAAGTGAAACTAAACATGAATACACCAAAAAATGGGTAATCACAATGTTATTACAAATAGAAAATAAATTGTTCTTGCATGTGTAATAGCGGTGTCACTCTTAGTGATAGGGTGACCCTTAAACTAGGTAGTAATGATATAGGAAAAACAACATAGGAATAACTGACACAAGGTTGCCAGTAGGCTATAGGGGGAAAAATACATAGAAAAGATGACAAACATTACCCCTATGCCATAGGAAACAAAAAAAACAAACAAGACATCAAAAATAACATTGCCTCTAGACTATAGGAGATAAAGAAACAAAAAAACAAAATTGAGGGAATAGAAGAAAAGGAAGGGGTAATTGAGTTAATTGTAGATGCACTAGGAAAGTAGATACTACATACATAGGTCCATAAACACAAGATTCAACATGAAGTTTAGGCTGAATGTAGTTCTCCCAAGATATAGGATAGAATAAAATGATGATAATAAAAACATGATTGATTTGTAGCAGAAAATGGGAAAGATCTCGCAAAATGTTGAGTACATGAGAAAAGAGGGGATGATGTTTCACACTCATGAAAACATCAACACAAACAAATTTCACAATCATGAGAGTATGGTTTATGCCAAAACCACACTAAAAGACAAAAGATTATTATTCACAAATGAACTGAATTGGTAATTCATAGTGTCTACTACATCTAAGGCTTGGAATGAAAATGAGCTCACAAAATGGTGAGAGAATAAACTAAAGTTACTTGTAAAATAGTGAGAGTATTTAAATAGAATTTAACTCATAAAATATTGAGAGCATAAGCTCAATCCAAGTGGTAAATAGTGTATTAACTTGGAATGCACAATACTCTTAATATGAACTCATAAAATGATGAGAGCATATGGATAAGACCAATAAGGATGGGGAAACTAAATTATAAATGATTTCTCATGAAATAGTTAGGAGTCCCAAGATCCTTAAGGTAAAGAAGTGTTTGAAAAATAAAGTAAGGTATGCTTGAGCTAACTCGGATGCCCCACGTATCCAAATGTTACCTACATAGTCCATGCAAACCTCAAGTTGATGTAGTTCTCCCAAAAATGGGAAGAAAAATACCAAGGTGGTCTAGAAATGAAACTAATCAAATAAGATGGCCCACCCCAAAATATTCTCATGGATTTATATTTTTCATGGAAATTCTAAGCCAATTTTCATGTTTTTTTTTATTTTTAAGATTTTCTTAGGTCTTTTTATGAATGTTTAGGGTTTTTTAAATATTATAAATGTTTTTTAAATTTTATAGGCATCTCAAATTATGAAATAATTATGAAATATAGAATGGCTCAACTCAAAAAATGGTGAGATCATGTCTTAGGTTGCTTGTAAAATAGTGAGAATGTATTTTAAACATGCTTCTAAAATGATAAGATCATTCAAACTTAAATTTCTCACAAAATGGTGAGAGCGTAACAAAAGGGTGACTGATCTAATCTCAATGTGAATCAAGCACTACATACATAGTTTTGTAGGACCTCAAGTCAATGTAGTTATTCATACATAAAAGGAATCCAATTAAGTACCATCAAGTTTAGGTATAGGAAAATGGAAACATGATGCGATAATTCATGGTAAAGGTGTTGCTACTAATTTTCTCATAGGTGGTTATAATTAATAAATAATGGCAAAGGGTTAGTGGTACTAATTTTCCCATAGGTGTTTATAATAAGTAACATAAGGTGGAAACATAATAGCAAATGAAGGATACAATCACTAGGACCATTGTCATATTACTTTCATATACTACCATTCAAACATTTAATTCTAAAATAAATGTTGGAACTAAATCTATCATCAACCACTAAACTGCCTAAAGTAAAAATGAATCAAAACTAAGGGCAAATGTGATAGGTGGGGTTTGGTAAAAATAACTAGCTAGTGAAGGTTTAATGGCATGGTAGAATGGTATAGTACAAAGAATGGATATAATGTGATAAAACTTAAATGATACTTATAGACAATTATTTGAATCCCTCCAATGGAAAATGTTTGAGGTGAATTATGTTCATTGGTTTATATGTTCATCTCCTTCTAGCATAGCGAGCCTATATGCTTCAAAACCATAGTTAGAAAAAACTATATAGGGATATAACCAATTTGATTAGAACTTTCCTTTTTTATTGGTTTAAACATTTACATTATTTTAATTCTTCTTTAACACAAGATCACCAAGATTGAATTCTTGATCTTTAATGTGCCTATTATATTAGCCCTTTAATTTTTTCTGATAAGCCTAAAGATTATTTAGGGAAGCCAATAATTTTCCATTAAGTAAGTCTAGCTCTTGTAATATAACTAATCTATAGTCCTCATCATCAATCATTTTCTACAATGAAATTTAGAGAGTAGGCAACTTGACCTCAATAGGAAGAATGGCCTCAATGTCATAAACAAGTGAATAAAGTGTATCTCCTATTGGAGTACGATATGCCCAGAGGGTGTTAAATAGATACTAGTGATAATTATGAGTAGCATCATTAACAATCTTATTTAAAATATTGATAATGGTTTTATTATAAGCCTTAACTTGGTCATTGCCTTGCTAGTAGTATGTAGTAGATAGATGTTGTTTGATGTGGTATTGGGTACAAAGTGATTTTACATCTTTGTTTCTGAATGATCTGACATTATCAAATATATTTTTGGACAGGATACCATAATATTAGATGACATGGTAAAATATGACCTTGGATATCTACTTATCAATTACGTAGTGAGGGGAATAGCTTCCACCCACTTTATGAAGTATCTGGTAGTAGTCAGAACATGTTTATGGGCATTGAAGGATGTAGGGTTTATCTTCCCTATGAGGTCAAGTCTACATGTTGTAAATGTCCATGGTGTTTTAAATGGTTTGCATTCCTTAGATACATCATGAATCATATTTTTATGCTTTTGACACTTAGCACACCTCTTCACATATGTAACTGCATCTACTTACATAGTCATCTAGTATTAACTAGTACACAATATATTTTTGGATAAGATTTTCTTTCTACTGTGGGATCCACACACTCCTTTTTAGAATTCCCTCAACTCTAGTTAGTCTTTTTCCAAAGGTTAAAAATGAAGTGAAGTTCCATTATATCTTTTATGATACAAGGTTAGTCCAAGTAGGGTATAATGAGAGGCTTTGTGGGTAAAGGCTTTTTGTTTTTTATGTGATAAATTGGGAAGCATTGTTTGGTTTTGAAGATAGGAATATATGTCTAAGTACCATGGAGATGTGGGACCAATAATATCACAATAATCTCAACAATTGATTGTTTGTGTGCTGGTGCTAAGAGATGATCAACAAGAAATTAGTAATCCCTTGCTCTATCTATGATCTGAATCATGGATCCAATAGTGGCCATGGCATCAATTGTTCTATTTTTGGTTTGAGACATTATTTCAAATTAGATGTTGGAAATATGTTTCTTGACAGTATCAATCATATCTTTATAGGGCACTAACTTCTCATATTTTTTTTGATACTGGTCTATCACTTGGTCGATGATTAAATGAGAATCACCATACACCAGTAAATGTTGAATGTTACACTGTACTACTTGATGAATCTATACAATGAGTGATTTATACTTAGGCATGTTATTGGTATAGGTAAATATAATATGAAATAACTTGGCTATGATATTTTCTTGTGACATAATAAATAATATTTTAGAACTTGATCCACAAGTTGTGAATGATATATCAAATTACATCTTCCATTTTTCAACTTTGGGAGGTACTTCTGCTTCTTCAGCAATCATAATGATCTCATCTAGAAATCTAAATGTAAGAGTTTGAGTATCTTGAAGAGGAAATTTTTCATGTTGATCTACAAATACTTTCCCTTTAATGGCCTTCTGATTGGCATATTAAATTTTGAACTCGCTCAATAACATGATCTGGTTTTCCATGCAACCCTAAAGAGCTGATTTGGAAAATAGATATTTGAGAGAATATACTTTGGCAATAACAATGGTCTTATTGTTTAGAATATAACGATGCAAATTTTGGGTTGAAAACATATTTGTAAACATGCTTTTTGAATCATCATATAATCATTCTCATACACAACTATATATATGCTCAAATAATACATGGAATGATCTTTTCCCTATTCATTGTGTTGTGCCAAAAGTGCCTCTAGGGATTTCTTGGTTTATAAAAGGTGAAGAACTAATGGCTTGTTTGGTATCAGTGGTAGTAAAATAGGTGGGTTGGTAAGATATTCTTTAATTTAATCAAATGCTTTTTGACACTCTTCATTCCAAGAGAATGTAATGCCTTTCTTCAACAAGTGTGTAAATGGATGGCACTTATTGGCTAATTATGAGATGAAGTGTCTAATAGACTAAACCTTGCCTTGTAAATTATAGAACTGCTTCAAGGTAGATGGGGGTGGCATTTTTGTAATTACATGAACTTTGGTTGGGTCAACTTCAATTCCCCTATGAGAGAAAATTAAGATTAATAAGTTTTTAGAAGTTATGCCAAATACAAACTTATTTAGATTAATATTAATGTTATAGTTATGAAGTATTTTAAATATTATTTGTATTATTACTAGATGTTTAGCACAAGTCTTTCATTTACCCAAGATATCATCTACATAGTCCTGAATGATTTCGTGCATCATATCATGAAAGATCATTATCATGGATCTTTGGTAAGTGGCCCCAACATTCTTAAGTCTAAATGACATCACTTGATAACAAAATGTTCCCCACATATTGGTGAACATTATCTTGTGTTGGTCTTCTAGTGTTATTCTAATTTGATTATAACCTAAAAGTCTATCCATGAGAGAAAGTATTTTGTATCCATCCATCGAGTCAACTATCATTTCAGTATTTTATATTCACTACCCCAATGTTTGAAATCCACTATGAATAGTTGATCAACTGATGCATTTTTCATCTAATAATTTATCCAACTCTTTCTTGATTATAAAATACAAGGATGCATTTTTTACAACTTTTGCTTAATAGGCTTGACATCAGAATGCACAATGATATGGTGTATAACCAAGGTAAGGTCCAAACCTAACAAGTATGAATAAGCCCATGTAAATATGTCAAAAATTCCCTCAAAAGGGCTATGAAAACTTCATTTTCCTCCTCCATGAGGTACGTACCTAGTTTACTCCACTTTAGGTCCTTCAGAGTCCCAATGTTCACCTTTGAAGTGTCTTCCATAAAAAATGTAGAGCCATCATTTAAAATAGTCATCAAGGAGACAAACAAGTTAGCAATGGAAAAATCCTCTAGATGGAATTGCTTATCTAATTATCCTAATTAGGATGAATTAGATTTTCTTAATGCTAAGAACAATAATGAGACAAATACCTCAACACACTCTTGAATAATTTGTGAAAAATCTTACCATTCCTTAGTATTAATCTATGATCCATAAATAGGATTTTGTCTATAGGTATCATGTAATTTATAGGAAAAGGGGTGAATATCCTCATCTAATGGCACTAAAAACTGGCTTTTACTAAGATAATTTCCCTTCTCTTTACTTTTTCCCTTGTTATAAAGTGCCTCAAAGAGGTTTTCACTTTTAGACCATAATGTTTGATTTTATTTTTGTTTTTGGCTAGGGAAGGTTACCCACTCTTTGAAATATATGGTAGGATATAATCTAATATATGAGCCTTGATTGTGGTCTCCAAGAGGTATATGACTCCTTAATCCCAAAAAATCACATATGGCCTCATCATTTTCAAATTTATCTAATGGAATTATCGACTCTTATTGGTCCCAGTCTATCAATTATGGATGGTAAAGGGCTAAATGCAAAGGTTGATAAATAAGGTTAATGATGAAAATGCCATGGGGTTTAAACAAATTTATAGTGTCAAGGTCATTATAAATTCTATAATCAAACCTTACATCATTGTCAACATCATATTCATTAGTCGATGGTGTTAGAATAAGAATAATGTATGTGGGGTCACCTCCAAACGGTTTAAATCTAATACCATGGGTTCCCTTGTACTTGGTCATTGATACTAGTTTGATCATTCCTTGTTGATGTATCCCCAAGCATATGAATTAATAATCTAGGTGTTCCATAATCTAGTTAGGGATAGGATACTTTGCACTTTGGAAATAGTCAACTAACTCATTAGTGTACAACCATGAATCATCTTCAGTCTGGGGTATTGTTCTAGGTAAGAGGCCAGTTTTAAAATAATGGGCCTATTCAATTGAGATTTTACCTTGGTTTCCCACTCCATGTGATTAATTTTGTCTTTAGATCTACCATAATCTTTTAGATTTTTAGGCAATTTAGTAATATGGAATGCATTATGGGTACTATATTCTGTAAGACTTTTGTCAATTATATAGAAGTGGTTGGAAATATATGGTGGAGGCATGGCTAAGGTAGAGGATAAGTTGTTGGGTCAATGTAATTATCTTATGGGCCTGATTCAATGGATTTTCCTTTTTTGGCTCATTCTCTATCTAATTTGGGCATATGATTCATGCCAAATTGATAGTTTTAGATTTTATAATCAAACTCAAGACATTTATAATATTGATATGGCTGAAGATCAGTTGGTATAGTCACTTCCATTCCTAAATGTGGAAATTTTATGCACTAATGTAATGTAGAAGGTATAGCCTTGATTTTATAAATCTAGGGTTAGCCTTGTAACATACTGTAAGATAGTTCTAGGTCCAAAACATGGCATAAAGTATCATGGGTCAAAGCCCCAATGACCATTGACAAGCTAATAGCACCTTGGGATTCCTATTATTTGTTATCATATTTTTTGATAATGATGGTATATGGATATAAGTCTACTATTGTATATCTAATATGTTTGACCAAATCCATAGACATAATATTGAGGCCTGAACCATTGTTTACAAGGATGTATTTAACTCTATGATTCATTATACTGACTTCAATGTATAATAGGTTATTATGTAGAGGGCCTAAAGATGACATGTAACTTTGGTCAAAGGTGAGACATTAACCAAGGGCCAAGTGTCCTACCATGGCTTGGAATTTGTCTAGAGTGATGTCATCTAGCATGAGGGATTGATTTAAATACTCATTCAAGATGTCTTTATGGATGTTATATGTAGGAAACAAATCCATGATGGATATGTACATAGGCATCTTGTTAATTTGTTCTATAATATCATAGGTCTTCCCCTTAGTTTTATCAGTTGGTTTATTTTTGATAGGCATGAAAATCTGAATGGGTTAATTTTAGTATTTGGTTTTGGTCCTTTAATAGTGACCTTGGCTCATCGAGTATTGATTGTGAAATATCAATCTGGTACTTGGATTTGGTAGTCAAGTGGTTAGGTAATGAGGCTTAAAATGATAATTATCATATGATATAGAGACTAGTTATCACCATGGTCCATAGAAGAATCACCAGCATAAGGAGGTTCATAGGCATTGCTTAACTAATAGGCATTATTGGGTGAAGGTCTAGGTTTGTTGGTAGCTATCTGAGGTTTAATTGTGATAGTGGTTATAAGACCACATAAAATGTGTCCTAAAACATTTTTATAGGTATACGTAATGGAATGATGGCCTCCTTGGTTAGCTTGGTCATTTTTCCCTTGATTCTGACCATTATGCTATTGTTGTAGCTAAAGTTGTTATTAATTTTTTGGTGGATTTCTTTGCCACTATAGTTTTTTTTGTTGGTATTGTTATTGATTTATATTACTTTTATTATATTAGGGGAAAAATAATGGTAAATACCCAAGTTATGATTGGTCATAGGAGCATGGGTGTCTCTTTATATATCTCTATTTTATAACATATTATTAATCAAATGCCTGAGTTGGATACATCATCTTATATAATGCCTTCTAACATGATGGTACTCAAAAAACTCATGTTATTTGTACTATTTATTAAAATTAATCCCTCTAGGAAATGTCTTTACTAATTTTTAATTGATCATATTTCCCTGAACCAATCATTTGAATACAATTTTAATACGCTCACCAAGGTCACTAAATTGTCTAGTAATAGATGGTATTCTCCTTGGAGGAGGGGCTTGTAATTAGTTTTTATTTTGTGGTTGGTTTCATGAAGGTCTTGGTTTAATGTATGGAGGAGTGTTTGTTGAGTGGGAAGAGGTAAATACATAGCTAGTGTTTATACCATTTGAACATGGCATGATTTAGTAACCCCATTGCCAATAAAATTATTATTGCATTTATAGGGTTTAGGTATCTCATTATTATTGGTTTGAAGTGGAATCAAAGATAGAATTTGAATTTAGTTCTGATTATATTTTAGGCCTTAGTTATGATTCTAGTTCTTCTAGCCTTGATGTTGATTTTGGCTCTAATTAGAAGAAGATAACTTAATTATCCCTTTGTTGAAAAGAGATTTCTCAATCTATATTCATTTATCTATAACCTCTTCTAACATATGAGCACATTGTAGCTCAATATGGTATGATATCTCACTATGTAGAATTTTATTAAATATCATGACCAACTATTTATCTAGCAGATTATGAGTAAACTAGCTTGTTAGTGCTCTCCAACATTGTAAGTATGTAGTAAATCTTTCATTAAGCTTATGTTTAGCTTGGCCTACATCCATAATAATAATATCACACTTGATATTATATTAAAAGTGTTATAAAAACTTATCTAAGAGATAATTTAAGTTAGATACAAAGTTCTTTGTTGATTTTAACAACCATTCCAAGGATTGTCTAGCTAGACTCCTTAGAAAGAGTAGAAGCAAGTACATGTCATTGTATGCCACTAGTTACCAAGCAATAAAAAATTATTTAAGATGCTATTTAGAGTTTCCTTTACCTTTATATTTTTGAAATTTAAGAGGATCATAACCTGATGGAAATGTTATTTTTAAATAATCCATGTTGAATGGGTAAGAGCATATTTCATCTAGTTTGAGTTTATCTGTTTATTTTCCAATCTGTGTAGCTTGAATTTCGTATTTCATTGTTATAACTCTTGGGAAAGGAAATATGATGAAGTGGCTTATTATTGAGGTTGTGTGATCAAAGGTGGATTACCTTGACTGGGGTAGGCATATTGTGGAATATTGGTTAAATTGGCCAGATGACTAGGTATACATATTTATATATTAGGATATTGTAGATATAGAATATACTATTATTGAAACACATTCTAGTTCATATTGGATACATAACCATGGATATAAAATTATGGCTATAGTAATGGCATTTAGCTCTATGGGATGTGTTGGTATTATTAGCTTTGGGAGGGAAATTGTTGCCTACTTGTCAAACCCTATTGTATATAGGGAACACATTTTTGTCTATATCACTATTATTGGAGGTGTTCAAAGTTGTATCCTTATTGTATGTGTGATACCCATTAGGAGAAAGGAAAAATTTTCCAATCTCCTGGTACCTATTGTATATAAGAGCCTTGTTTTTCATTAAACACCTATTATTGGATAGACACTTATTATTGAAGAGGCACCTATTGTTGAAGAGGCACTTGTTATTGGTTAGGCACCTATTTTTGATTTGGAAATTGTTGGTGATTCAGTATTTTTTTGTTGACCAAATGGCACTTTTTGACCAATAGAAACATGTTGTTAGTTAGGTAAAATTTATTATTGCTGAGGTATATGGGTCTTTGCTTATTATGGAAGAGTATTCATTGTCACTTATTGAGGTGACATAGTGTTATGCACTTATTGTGATGGTAATTTGGTCTATTATTTGTTTTTTCCCCTTATTGCACACTCAAATAATTAGTTGGTTATATATTGGAGGTTATGTGTTGATTTTGGGAAGTAGATGTACCTATCCCCTATTATTGCAATCCACTCATGACATTAGTTGGATGAATCTACTATGTATTTCTCAATGATACATTAGAACCACTTTGGTTTAGGTTGGACTTCACTTGTGTGATATCCTCAACATGTTGAGTGAGGACTTCCATTTGACTGACAGTCTCTTAAGTCAAAATAAGGACATTATACATGTCAACAATAAATGTGCTATGTATAAATGGGTTTATATTTTTACTTGCATATCTTGAAACATTTTTTTTTACCCTATTGACAAATCTATCTTAATAAGCAACATGTTAGAAATAACCCTTACATTAATATTGCAAGTTAGGTTCAAATATTTTTGGTACACTTATACCTATTCCATTTATTTATCCATAGGGACTTTCCCTTTTATAGGCATACTTTGGTTCTACTATGACATTTGGACTAAATCTTGACTATAACTATATGATACATATTGAAGTGGTTAGATTTGAGGCTCATTAACAGGAGTTCTAATCAAAATAATTAGACTTTCATGGGGTAAGCTTGGTGAAAAATTGGATTCTACTTCAATAACATTGATGAGAAATTCATATTTATTTTTTAATAAATGATGTTCAAATAGGTACATATCATATATTATTTATGTTGGTATCGTAACATAGTAGGGTTTCTACTATTGGATTTGTTTAATTATAAGTATTGTTTGAACAAGGTACTATGTCATTTGCTCTTGTTCTTGGCCTAGATAAGGAGGTAGAGTCACCAAATGATAAACTAATGGGTCATGAATTTATTCCACATATGGAGTGTTATAACATCAATAGGGATTAGTCTCACAATCCACATCATCATATAAATCTTGAAAAAAGTGTCATTGGTCACTAAGTTCTCATAGTTTGGATTATACATAGTTTTGATATGTGTGTAACGATGCATGTTTGGATATATAGCTAGGTCTCATGAAAAAAAAAGGGTCTAAAGGTAAAAAAAATTGAGGTCTAAAAACAAATAATCTTTATCTCTATAAAAAAGGCCCAAAGGATGAAATAACTAAACTAGTAAAAGGTAGGATAAAATAAACTCAAATCTGGTCTACCAAAATGATACTAATTTGCCCAAAGGTAGTTATAATCAGTGGTAAAAGTAACACAAAAGATAAAAAATTGTATATGTCTAAGTTAATTATTTTCCCAAAGGTGGTTATAATTAGTGACAAAAGTATTTAGACAAAGTGTAACAATTGTAAACTAGGATCAAAGGATAGCAATGATTTTCCCAAAGGTAGTTATAATTGTTAGTGTGAAAAATAATGCTAGATTTAGAAATAAATAACTCAAATAAGAACTTAAAAACAAACTAAACTAATTCAATTGGATTATACAACACTCGCTAATTAGCTCACTAAGATTTGATATTTGATTCACAAGAGACTTTTGGAATAATGGAACTATGACATTCAGAACTTGGCACAATAAACTTCAAACAAAATACATGGAAATAACTTGGCTCAAAGGGTTGTCAAACAAGACACAAGATGAAATAACTAAACTAGTAAAAGGTAGGATAAAATAAACTCAAATATGGTCTAATAAAATGATACTAATTTTTCCAAAGGTAGTTATAATTAGTGGTAAAACTAACATAAAAGCTCAAAAATTGTCTATGTCTAAGGTACTAATTTTCCCAAAGGTGGTTATAATAAATGACAAAAGTATTTAGACTAAGTGGAATAATTTTAAACTAGGATCGAAGGATAGCAATGATTTTTTTAAAGGTGGTTATAGTCATTAGCATGAAAAACAAGTCTAAATTCAGAAACAAAGAACTCAACTAAGAACTTGAATACAAAATAAACTAAGGTAATTGGATTAGATGACACTCAGTAATTATCTCACTAAGATTTGATAATTGATTCATAAGAGACTTTTGGAACAATGAAACCAGGACATTCAAAACTTGGAACAAAAAACTTCAAACAAAGTGTGTGGAAATAACTTGGCTCAAAGGACTCTCAAATAAGGAACAAGCTAAATAACTGCTAGGTCTAAGTAAGGGGTCTTTTAGATCAAATAGGAAATCAGCCCAAGTAACACAATCCAAACATAAAAGATAGAAAACATAAGACCAAATTAGATGAGGCTTTGGCATAGACCTAATTAGTTTAGGATTTGCACTTCGAAAGGTTGAGTTTTAAATTTAATACAAAAAGAATCAAATATTTTAAAACAAAAGAGATAAACTAAAATAGATAGTATAACTACGTGTTTGAAATAAGGGAAGTATAAAAAGGTTTTATAACTTAGTTTAAAAAGTGACAAGTGATTTGAAATAATTTAGGTAGCATAACAATGCTCCTTCAAATAACTGGCATGACAATGGTTTTGAACTCAAAAATCCAAGGCAAATGTTTGAGATGAAATGGGTAATGTAATGACACCCCATTTAAAAAGGTGACACACAAGTGGTTTTGGAATAAAACTCTAAGGTAAAAGTGTGACACAAAATGGACAAAGTAATACCTATTAGGTTAAAGGTGTAAAATAATTTGATGGTTTTAGACTTGTTTTGACTTTTGAAGACAAAACAAAAAATTTAGTATAAAAATATGCATGTAAATCAGATAAAATATAAATAACACTAATGGATCATCATATCCCTAAAACTAACATATGTGTGCATATATTTTGCCAAAACTTCTATCAATATACCAATCCTTATGAGGAATTAAGTGTTAATATAAAAATTAAAGTTTAGGTGTAGGTAGAGTTTTTAAAACCCCCTTTGTCTCTCAAGAATTAGTATGTGGCATCAACTTAGATTGAATATCACTCAAAATTTTGTAATAAATTCCAAGGCAAGTGGGGTTTTGACTAAAAATATATAAGTTTTGAACACACTAAATACTTCTAAGTGTGGCTAACATGAGGGTGAAATCACATCAATTGGGTTCATGCCTACTACTTTACTATATAACGGTCTTTTCCTTTGCATAATGATTCCATCCATGTATTTCTCGATAGAGTCTAATGTTTAGCAACACCTATCCCAGGTTGTCATTAAGATCATAGAGGCTAGTTGGTCAGCCCCTTAGCAATACCAATATCACATGCCTAATTTATATACCCCACCATGGAATGGGGTTGGTGCGATGCTAAGAGATGAAATCTTAGGTCAACACACACCTAAAAAACTTGTGAGGGATAAACGGGTTCCCACCCAAAATCCAAATGCAAGAAAATAAAATGGAAAGACTTTAGAGATCATTTATACATCACGTAAGTCATTCAGAGCTAGGGAGAGTATACACAACATTCTTTCCAAAAAACCAAATAATAGGGAAATTAACTAAGTGCTTTTAGTCACCTGAGTTCCTTAAAAGGGACAAGTGGAGAGCATACATGTAATAGTTTTTAATTTACCACAAATATATAAATCTAACTATAAACTTTGAAATTTAGCTAATAATAAAAAACAAACACAAATTGAAAAATATCTAAAGAGTTCTAATTAAAATATATGTTCTTTATAATATCACCAAATCAAAATTTTATTGAATTTTTGGCCCCTTGTCCTTGTTTTCACTTGTAAAAACTTTGAAAACTAATATACAAGTGTGATTAAGTTGATTTTAAGCACTAAACAAAAGTGTATGTGATATTTAAAAATGATTAGGACTCTCTCTCTCCACCTTAGTTCTTTGAAAAATGTTATGGGGTTTGCTTATCTCTAAGCCAAAAGACAAATGAGTAAATAAAATTCCATTTTGAGCTCTCAAATTTTTGAAAAAATACAAAGAAAAACCATTATTTAGTAGGGAAAATCCATTATTTTCCTTTAAAAATAGACACAGAGAGAAATTTTTGTGAATCCATTATTAATCAGGGTGAATCCACCAATTAGGTCAAGCAAAGTCATCTAATATAGCAAAAAAATAGGTGAAGTTCCTAAAACATAGTGTAATATTACCTTGTGAAGTTAGTGTTTAGCACGGTTGAAACCATAGATTCTAAAGAGTGAAGCCACCATTTAAAAAGTCAAAGCCACCAATTCAAAGTCATTATTTATTCATAAATAAAGATCATAAACAAATACAGGACTGGTGAATCTCCTATTACACAAGGCAAAGCCACCAATTACATAAAAAATAGAATGACATTAATTTCAAGGCTACAAATCTAAACTTAAAGAATTAAATGCATTTTTAAAAAAACTAATGTTAACATATCATCATCCTTGGCCATATGTGATGTGTGATCCCACCAAACATTTCATTATGTATATTAGGAGTTCAAAGAGCACACAAAACATATATTAGTCCCTTGTTGGTCCAAATGAAAAAAATCAAGCATAAAAGTACATTATGACTAAACATTCTTGCCTAATAACTAGGGGAGCATAACATAATAAACAAGACAATAAAATGGAGATAAAAACAACATAATTAATTTACTTCCTTTATCAAATTTTATGCTTACTTATTGGCATAAGGATGTTCATG
Source organism: Torreya grandis (assembly GCA_037957365.1). Classification (NCBI taxonomy): domain Eukaryota; kingdom Viridiplantae; phylum Streptophyta; class Pinopsida; order Cupressales; family Taxaceae; genus Torreya; species Torreya grandis. The sequence goes on along the minus strand of JARHVA010007996.1, from coordinate 380,705 downwards.
CTCAGTCTATGACTACTAGAGTCTTCTAGCAATGTGTTTCCATGGTGGTATAACTTCTACAATGGCCACTTGTTGCTTGGTGTGAAGCTTAACATGAAATGGGCATTATACCACCAAACTCAATGGCTTCTTGAAGGTATTCCAATATAATAACCTTACACACAAAATATTATTGGTATATGGTATGGGAACTTGTATTTATATCTCAAAAATCTAAATTAACCCTAAGGAGGTTAGGTTAAATTATAACTTTGGTTGAGTCTACAATAACCTAAGTTGGGTCAGGCTAACCCTAGGTTGAGTTAAAACACTCATGAAATCTTGACACCTCATTTTCATAATGAGGCATGATAACTCACTTTATATATTTGTGAGGTTGTGACTCATAATTTTGGAATATTTAGGAAATAATAAATCACTTTATTAGCTCTCTTGACCTTTGAATTCATATTTGGCCAAAAATTTCCTTTTTATGATAAATAAAATTCACTAGTTTGATTTGGAATTTTTGTTTAGGCAAGTTAATTAATATTTAAAATGTAATTAATCTTTCTTAGTGTTTTTTGGCTTTGGGAGATTATTTTATATATTTTGAATTAATAGCTCGATAGGCCAAGAACATAAAATTACTAGGTCATAATTTGACTAAGGTTGAAACTAAATTAGGTTATTGGTGCATACAGGGTAATATGCCAAATAAACTAGCCTCATCATGTTTTTGAGTAATTAAATCCCTTACGTGAAATAATTTTAGAAATTCAGGTAATTTCTAGGATTAAATTGTGTCATTTGCTCGAAATTGATCTAAATCCTAATTTAGGCATAAAAGAGGTGAAAACTAAGTGTCTATAGTTAAAACACCTATAATAATGTTTGTGTTTAAATGTAAACAACCATATTTTATCATCAATATTATTTCTCCCAAAAAATAATTAATTGTCTCCATGAACTACAATTCATATTCAAAATTAGGGTTTTAAGAAAACATGACTTCAATGTATCTATTTCTTACCAAAAATATGAATGTAACAAAACATGTGGGAATATACATGAATTTTTTTTATTTCACAATCCATGAAAATAACACTTGATTTTCATACCTCAATTTTAAGAAATGAATATTTTCCATTGCTATTTTTTGTGACTCACAATTATAGAAATACTATTTCATCTACTTTAGATTACCAACTTCAACATTTCACCAACAACCTATAAAATGTATATAGATATGAATCTATCACCTATGTATCTATATGGAAACACAATTATAGATAATAAGGACATCTATGTTGAGAGAGTTAAAGTGGATAATGGGTCTAGTTTGATAGATAGATATAGGACCTTTGATTTTATCTATGAATCTCTAACTAGTGTACCCTAGCTTATTCTAAATATATAGGTCATTGGTCCATATATATAAAAGTTCCATCCATATCTAGTTCAACCATTATTTCATTAACTAAATATGGGTGAATAAGTAATATAAATCATCATCAACTTATTTTACTTTCTATTCTCATTTTTAGAGTTGGATGGTGATCAAGTGCCAAAGTATTATTCACAATATATATAGATAATGGGAAAGGGCTCTAGAGTGAATTATTAACCTTTATATAAATATGGGGCATATGAACCCTATCTATCCAATTATAAATTGGTATCAATGTCAATGGGTAATGGATCAAAGATCACCTATTTGTGGGTAGAGTTGAGGGTGGGAAATGGTGCCCTATCTCTATATACAAACTTTGATTCCATATATCTATATCCAATATATATTATAAACTATCTTATTCAATCACTACACCAATATTAGATTAATATTCAATTTGGATATATAGATATGGGTTATCATGTTTTGTACTAAATTTTTAACCTCATCTATCTATACTTCCTCAACCTCTCAAGCACCCCTATCCATGTAAGGGTTCAACAAGCTAAATATATTTGGCCTCAACCTCTCCATCATTCATATTTATATTAATAGATCCCTATAGATTTAAGTGGGTTCAAGGCCTATCTAGACTCAATCTAATCTACTATGGGGTGGTGAGGGGTGATCAGGTGGGGCTAGACCTCTTGAGAGAACTATGAATATACCAAGATAAATATGAATGTATCTCTTGACTTGAGGGTTATAGGCCTAATTATATATATATATATATATATATATATATATATATATATATATATATATATATATATATATATATATATAAGTCATATAAAATGTCATTTAAGTGCAATGAGTGTCACTTGAGACCACCCATCCCTAAGTTATCCCTAGACCTATCTTAGGACTTATTTTGACCCTTATCCAATATTTATGCAGGTATTACACATCTCTATACATCCTAAAATTAGTCCTAGACTTCCCCTAAGGATCCAAGACCCTAGTTCCCTAGGTTATGCTACCTAAATACTAAGGAATGGTGTTAGTGACCAAAGGATTGTGTTAGTGTCCCTTGCCTAAAAATCAACCCAAATGGATATATTTTTAATTCCTAATACATATAGGGTTGGCCTAGACTTATTTCACACTATGCACAATCACAAAATTAGTTTATATACACCAATTTTATCCCTTTATCCACTAGATGGAAATAAGATGAAAATACAAACAAAGAAACTCAAAACAAGTTATGAAAAATCAAGGTCATTGATCGCTATTCTACCCTACTTCTACATACAACCATTTATAACCATCCCAAGCTTAGATTACATAAATTTATAGTCTAAAGCCTCACTCAAATTGACATTCATACTAGCATCACTTGTAATTGAAACAACACTTTAATTAGGAGAACTACATCGAGCTTGATCCCCACTTGAGTTATTGGTATGTAGGTAACTCTTAACACAGTAGAGTGTTGAGTGTTGGAGTGAGAGTTAAAACTCACTCATGGAGTTAAGCTTAATTAGGAATTAGTTAATTAGTTGTTATATGTCAAATATTTTCACACCTACTTTTTACATGCAAATATTGTATATCAACTAGTATTTTTTTCACATAATAAATTATTTTTTGTGCGTAACAAGCTTTTATGCCTATTTAATAGGTACTCCTATTGCTTTTCCTAGTCTAGTGGAGAGAGAGATATATGGATACTTGTATTATTCTTTTGAGGTAATAATACAGAGACTAATTTATTCATAATATTTGTCTAATGGTATTCTTATTACTATAGTAATGGTATGCATGAGATATTTGGGATAAATGAGAAGCATTTTCATTTCAGACATGGTATCAGAGTTACCTCATGCAACCATTACTCAATGTTTTAGCTCTATTTCAAGCCTTTATACTACTATTTGACAAATTTAAACATGTTATACCACTTATTTTTGGTAGAACCATACACCTCTTTAAGCTTGTATTTATCTTTTGTGGTTATTGAGAATATATACTATTGGCAAAACTAGATTAGCAGTTTGGCTAGGGCTCTTCATTGGTTAAGAGTTATTAATCTCCAGCATATAACCTCCTCCCACTACCAACATTGTGGACTTCCTTACATCCTACATGCATTGGATTTGCATCCTTCACATGGGAACTTGGTTTCTTGGATTGACATTTCTTGATTTAAATTAAAGTGTTGATTTTGTGTATTTTTTTATCAGAACACTTGGCTATATCATTTCATCCACCTTTGGCTTGTATCAACGTGGATCATAATAAGAGGTAACATATTTATTAGCCATTCTTAGCCCCACCTCACCTTAACTATGCAAAACCTCAAATTTGAGAGTTATGAGAATAGATAGGTGATATTATCCATGTAATCCTATAGGAATTTTGATTTGTCTAGTACATCATAGAGACTAGGTCTAAATGTGGTCTCAAATGGTCTACCCTATACTATTGCTGCATGGATCTATTTGGCCTCAAGGGCAAGTTTGATGACTTGGGGATAAAATTACTTGATTCTTGAATCATGGATAATTTGTCTAGTGGATGATCAGTGTTTGGAAATTTTATGCTTAGTGAGCATGCTTTCAATCCAGCTGATGAGGTATGAGGGATTGTAGTGAACTACTTTCAATGACAAGTGAGAGATTTCATCCTCCTACACATGCTACATTACCATCTCCAATGGATCTAGCCATCTTGTGACCTACCCTCTTGGAAAGTGAATTTAAGGGTGGTGTACACCCCCATTAACCTCAATTGTGCATTGGTAGCCTATATACATCTACATTAATTCACTGGTGGACCTTGGATCCATAACCCATCAATTTGCATGCCACTAGGTTATGTGCACATTGAATATGTTTGACAAACCCCTATTTTTGTGTTTATTCTATGCATAAAAGTGAGTCATTCCACATAGTCCATGAATTTAAGATTGGTAAGGTATTATTATAATTAAGGCATTGTATTTTATTAGCAACCACCTTTGACACTGTACCTACCTCCACATGACTTGGCATGTCAAGAGTTGTCAATCTATCCAATGGTGGTCAGTGTTTTTCAATAGAGTTAAGAAGATATATTTTTTATTGGAGGAGCCATTTTATTAACACCAATTAGTATCCAAATCTATTGTAAATATTTTTTAATATTGGGAGAGTATTTTTTTAATTTTTTTTATTAAAGACAATATTGTAAATCAAATTATAATTATTTGGTCACTCATACTTTATCCCTCTCTCAATTATCAAAGATGGAGGGTGAGGTTCAGTCTAGAAAGAGGTTAGAACCCCTCATAAATAAATAAAACTCATTCTTTATTCTCCTTACCTTCACTTTTTGGAGGTCATTGTTATTACACTTGTACACTCTTGGCCCACATTGGTGTTATTATCATCACACTTTACACTCAAGAATGCATTATTGGTAAAATTTGACGATCTATTTTTTAGTGTGCATTGTACCTTTTTTTGCCAATTTTGTACTCATAGATGCATTTTTGGTAGATCCTGGTGTCCTACATTCTTGAGTATAGTTTTGTGTCACACACCACTCCTTTATTTTAGGATCAACTCTCTTGTTCTTGATGGCATCTTCTACATATTGATTGCATTTTGGGTTTTATGCATCATCTAGGGTTTTTTATTATATGGGATATTTGTTTGTGGTCATACTAAGGGTCATGGAGTTTTTTATTCATGTTTGTATGATCCATATTGAGCACTTACTCTTCAATTATTGACTATCCCATCATCAACAGGGCCATTTTCTTAAGAGATATTTGTTTGTATCTTTGACACTTTTTTAACAGTTGACAGTCTCCTTCAAATTTGTTATGGATCTTGATCTCCTTCTAAAGATTAGATATTTTGGTGAATATAGTGTCATCATGTTAGTGTTCAAGTAGTGGATTTAGCCCACTCATACAAAAAAATTTGTGTCACTCCACCCAATCAATAGTATGGGGGTATGGTGCAGATCTTGGTTTTTCAATTATCATGTTCCTTGCTAATCCTTGGTGCATTATATATTTTAATAGTAGATCAAATTTAATTGGTGAAATATTTTTCACTATTGACACCTCTGATATTCTTTATTTGTAAGAGCTATTTTGGTGAATTCTAGTTTCATTTATTTTTTGTGATCGAGCAGTGCATCTAGACCACTCATGCAAATTTGAGTTACAATGAGACTTATGAGTCCACCAAGTGCATTTGTATTGATGGATTTCATTCCATCCAATGTACCTCTTCAAAATTATGTTTGATTATTGATTTGTTTGATTTTTTGGGATACTTTGCAACATTTTTTTTTTTCTCTCTCAACTTTAGCTATTATTACTAGTTTTTGGGTACATTGTTATGATATATTTCATTCTTGGTGACTCTTTTTCCCAGTGTTTTGAGATCAGCTTTTTTTACAGAGTTAGCCTCATACATAGTACTAGTTCTTATTTGACTTGGTTTCTATAGTGATTCATCATCCATGTAGTCTATTAAGATGGATTGGTTACCATATGGACACTTTGTATTTCACTATGATTTTTACATGGGTACCTGATCAAGCCTTGTTGCCAAGACCCATTCAGTCTCTTTGATTTATCTTTTCTTATTCATTATTTTTCACTTAAGGGAGGGTGTTGGAGTGAGCATTAAAACTCACTCATAGAGTTATACTTAATTAGGATTTAGTTAATGATTTATTATGTGTCAAATATTTACACACCTATTTTGTACATGTAAATATTCCATATCAACTAATATTTATTTCACATAAAAAATTATTTGTTGTGCATAACAACCTTTTATGCCTATTTAATAGGCACTCTTATTTCTTCTCCTAATATATTGGAGAGAGATATATATCGATGTTTGTATTATTCTTTTGAGGTAATAATATAAAGACTATTATATGCATAATATTTATCTAATGGTCTTGTTATTTTTGTAGTAATGGTATGCATGAGAGATATAGAATAAATGAGAAGCATTCTCATTTATAACATTGAGGACATCCAACATACCCAGATGACATCTCACTTTTGATACTTGTGTTTTTAAAATAACCCTAAAAATATGGAGATATAGTGTTTACATAAAAAATAAGTCCAAAATAGGTCAAAAATAGTGAAACAAGTTTAATCTACATAGGAATAGGATTATCAAACTCAAACATAGTTTCTCTCTAAAGTTTACATCAATCCCTACACAAAGGACACTAGCATAAAATAGAGGACACTAGCACAGTTCACTACTATCTAAGGAATCATGTTATTATCTAAGAGGAATTATAATAATGGATCATATTTATGACACATTGATAATCTTCTATGCCATTTTTTAGCCTTGATATCATCCATCTCAATCAGTTTCTATGTAAGTACATATGTGTGTGATTATTTGTTATTTTTATAATAATAAATTACGTTAAGTCTTGTGCAAATAAATGGTTGTATTTATTACATATTTCTCCCCTAATTTTACTATAGTTAAACCCTTTAACAACTTAGGATTTTACATTCCATAATCCCCTTAAAAATTAAAAGAATTGGTGAACCTGACTTACTTTGAATACTACTAAAACCCATAAACTTAGATGCTCTTAGGGTTTGTATCCTTCTATCCTATATGATCTTAAATTAATTCCAAAATCTTAGATCTGATTTATTATTTTATTTTGACAATCTTTCATAGATTAAATTTCTTAAAAGGTTCAAAATATACAACATTTTATTTTCCTACTTTCAAACCAACAATGGGAAAATTCAATAACCAATTCGATGAGATAGATAAGACATATTGTAATATCTCATTTCTAAGAATTTAGATATGCAATATGACCTTATCCATATTTTCCATGAAGAAATTCATAAATCTAATAAGTATAAATCTTCTAATCCCTCATTTTCCAATATTATTACACCTACTATGGGGCAAACTCAAATTCTACAACAACCTATTCTAACTCATCAAACTTAAACAATGGAAACACCTCCTATGGCTAGTATGCATTCCTCCTCTCCATATGTACAATCCCTTATGCATGATATCCATGATCTATAGGCTAATGGGTTAAGTCTTGAGTGGGGTGCCACTAGACCACCTCATGCCTCAAATACTCATGTTCTTATACATACACCTTTAGAATAACATATAGTAGTGAATCCTTTGCCATCTATATTCATGTAACCCAAGCTTACTTTATATGATGGTAAGGGTGGCCTAGAGCACCATTTAAGAACTTTCCATGTAGCTTGTTTCGACTATGTGTCCAATGATTAGCTCCTCACTAATTTGTTCCCTCATAGTTTAAGTATTATGCATACAATGGTTCTATTATCTTCCTAATTAGTCCATCACAACATTTAATCCATTGATATATATGTTTTTGTAACACTTTTCAATAAACATCAATGATAAGGTTTCATGTGCTCAAGTTGTACAACTCAAACAAAAATCTAATGACCCAATAGCTAAATATTTTTATGATATAAAATTATATTAGCAAATATGACTAGCCCCATGATAGATAGAGAGCTCCAAGACATATTCAAGCAGATTTTATTACCAACATTACATGAATCTATCCTATTCAAAAAGTTTTCATCATTAATATATCTTTATCATATAGTGAAATAATAAGAAGTTAAGCTTCTCTCCATGGTATAATTAAAGTACATAACTAGATCAGATTCAACTAATAAGAGTTCCAATAATCCCCCATATAAGGTAAATCCTAATGAGAATAAGAATGATCCAAAAAAAATAGTTAATCCAACTTCAAATCCACCCCCTCACATGATTTTATTAGCTTCTCCAAGGATAAATTTTATGAATCTTCCTCAATAACCAACACATGTTATATAATAACTCTTAGAATGTAATGTCATATCTCTCCCTACCTTCAAAAAGGTTGATATGACTAGGCCTATTCCAAGTAATAATGATGTTAATGAATTTTATAACTATCACAGGTCACCACATCATATTGCAAATAGATGCATCATCTTAAAATATAAGTTACAAGATTCAAGATAAGTTATTATCATTAATGTCAGCACTCCTATAGAGGCACATAGACCACAACCAACAAAAGTAAAAGCATTTAAAGTATTTTTAGATTTATTTCCAAAACATATAATTAATGAGATAGAAATCACTTTAGGTGTTCATTATGCATATCAAGCACAACCATTGTCAGCATATTATCATACTGATATAGTGGATACACACCTTATACATAATATCATTGGTGTGTATCATACTATAGTGCCATCTATACCTATCATCACTTTCTTAGAGTAGGAGATAATAGATGATGACTTAGATTTACATGTACTCTTTATACAAGCCTACATTAATTATCGTCCCATTAAAAGTGGCATGGTTGACAATGGGTCAAGCATTAATATGTGTACTATCATACTCTTATAACACTTGGTTTATTTAGAGTAGGACATTTCTCATATAAATATAGTTATTCTTGGGTTTAGTGGCCATGATCAAAGCTCCATTAGGGATATAGTACTACCATTATAGGTTGGACCCACATACATGACCACCATATTCATAATCGTATCTAGTGCTAGCATATTTAATATGTTATTAGGTAGGCCTTAGATACAATAACTTTAGGCTATCCCATATACCATACATATATGTCTCAAATATATACATGTTATTCAGATAGTTAAAATTGAGGTCCTTCCATATGAGTATCCTTTACCCATTCCATAAATATTTATATAATAGAAACTAGTTATCATTAAACACATATAGTCTATTAGCACATGTCTGATATCAGTTAAGCCACCAATGCAGTTGAAGTCTACTCATATGACATCATCATGTATACATACTCTTCCATGGAGACCTATATTAGAGAGATCCCTACATCAGATACATTTTGGATTATAGAGAGCCTCTCTCTACCCCATTACCATAAATAATAGTGTTATAGCATAGAGCATCCACTACAGTTACAACTTATTCTACTAGATGGGTTCCTAAGAAAAACACAGTTCACATGCCTATTCAATTAGCTCCACAAATTCCTAGTCTCACTCCATAGTTATTCTTATCTATTTATCACTCTATACATCTGATTCCTTGATCTTAGATACCTCATCACATAGCATGCATGATCACTCTTCCTCTCTTTCATATAGGACACTTTGATTGTGAGTCTCTTCCAAAACTCATCGATTAATATTATCTCTCCTCTTACCTTGTTCCTTATATATAGTTTCATTTTCATGATTTCTTGTACATAAATTATAATTAAAAATAAAAATTTAATATAATATGTTCAAAACACAAAAACATTTAGATATTTCTCAAAAATACAAAATTTTAGATTGTATGCATTTCCATGTTTACATTCCTTATATTTGATAGGCACTATATATGTTATCTATGGTAGTATAGTTCATTTTTATCATACATGCATGCTTCACTTGTTAATTTTTGAGTGACTACAAATTACTATAGGATTTAGGTCCTCTACATATATATAAATATGCTACTATCCACCCATTAGGTTCACATACATAGATTCATCATTGATATATTTTCCCATTAGGGGCATCATACTGCATATATTCTATTTTTATAGGTTATATCTTTCTACACTCTATATCATAGATTTAACATTGGTTATATTCTGCTATTAATCATCACATACTACTCATATTTTTTTACCAACTACTACTATTATAGACTCAGCTTATGTACATATTTTCTCTTTGATGAATTTATACCACATGTTCATTCATACTTTCATCTCTAACTTTCCTAGTTTAGATTTTATTGTGTATCTTTGCTTATACATCTACTTGAGGGTATTTTAATATGTTATTATTCTATGGTTTTATTCCAATTCATTTCATTTTGTGTATACTTTGGACATGTGCCCATATCCTTGTGTGTGCCTTTTTGATTGTGTATGCGTACATTTGAACATGTAATTCTATTTGGATTTAAGCCAACCTTGCTTTCTCTATGCATATGTGGACATTTCAAAATGTCCTTATATGTAGTGCTTTCTCAAATTAAGTGACATGTGGCTATATCTTTTGTATTTTGGCCCCTTATCCTACTTTGCATGCCTTGTGTGTTTGTATGTATGCTTTCGTGTATGTTTCATGACCATGATGCTTGTCTCTTACTCGTTACACTTATATCCAGTTTATAATTACATGAGGGACCTCATGCATTTCCCCTTCCTCCTTTGGTTCCTTGATGGACATCATGCCCCATCCCCTAGGTATATTACATAGATTATATCTAGATTTATTGTTCATACACATGTTTACATTGTTATATCTATCTTGATAACCTTTTGAAAGTTAGATATAACATACATCATACATTACCAACTTATGCTCATATTATATTACATTATGATGTCATGTATATACATTATATTAGCTTATAGATATCATATATGTTCATGCTAACACACATGATGCATAAATTTTATTTTGAGGATAGTTATCACATAGTTTAAATAGATCCCCTCAAAAGAGGGGGCATTAATAGGGGTTTATCATAGATAGTGGGCCATTTGAGTGCACTCATAGTACAATTTTTATCATGTATACATAAAATTATAGAGCTCAAAATTAGGAAAACACATTGGAAAGTAGTCAAATAGAGATTAGAGTCAGTTTGGTAAAAAAACACAAAGGACACTAGTACAACATAGAAGACACTATCATAGTGCACTAATGTCTAAGGGACCATTATACTATCCAATAGCACCAAAAATAGGAAATTCTAGATTGGCCAGAAATGTATAATAGTTATAGTTTAGACTTATACAACATTAGTCATAAATTATCAATTTTGTTTAGATTATTTTAAGTTTTGCACAAAATCATACCAATTTTCTCAGATTATGGGAATCATGCATGACATGATCACTCTAATTTTAGTTTTAGATATACACAAACACAAATTGATACAAATTGGTCTAGAATCCATATAATAGATACCAAAATTGAGGGCATGTGCATGGTAGATTGTTTCCAAATGATTAGTTTTGCACTAGCTCATCTCAGATGGAATGATAAATACATGTCATTCTCCATGTTGTATACTCTAGACACCATTTTCACTAGGTTTCACATCAAATTGATGCCTTATTATATTTACAGTGGTTCATATTTCTACATAGTCCCTAAGCTACATTATCAAGTGCCCAAGAGGCCCCTTGGTTGTTTTACATTTAAGAGTTTTTGAATGGCCCTGAAGACATCCTATACAATTTTAGTAACTTAATATAGTTTTAGTCATAAATGCATCTACTACAATTAGGTAGTAAATGATGGATTCATAGCCTACTTGAGTTCTTGAGCCACCTACATAGGAGGGTTAGATAAGCCATTAGCCCAATCCAAGTTATTCATAGTGTATGATCCACTAAGTAGGGGTGGGAAATAATGGATTCAAATGGATTGAGTTCTTGATCCATCCACACATAGGGATTGAGAAAGACATCTACTCAGTCTAAGTTATTCATTGTTTTGATCACTAGTTATACACACAAAGGATGTCACTAAGTTTTTGCATTGGTTCACATACCTAGTGAGGTGTATTTTTTACTTTCCTCTCTTTATCATCTCTTCACTCAATTTTTTCTTTGATTTTGATATTACTTAAGGAATGATTTATCTATGTTTCATTTGTAGGATACATAATGGATCATTATTCACATACTTAGACCTAGATTCAAGGGATTCACCTCCTAGGTACGTCTAAGTACACTTCATTTTCCTTTATTCTAGTCATTTCCTTTTTATACATTTATAAAATAAATGGGGGGAAAATTTTAATTATATAAAATGTTATTTGAGAGTACAATAAGTGTCTCTTGAGACCACCCATCCCTAGCTTTACCCTAGACCTATCTTAAGGCCTATTTTGACCCTTATCCATATTTTATGTGGGTTTTACACATATTTATACATCACAAAATTAATCTCACACCTTCCTCTAGGTATACAATCTCCTAGTGCCCCAAGTTCTACCACCTATAAGCTAGCACACCCCTTTGGACACTATCGCACTACACTAGTGACCAAGGGACCACGCTAGTGTCCCTTGCCTAATTTCAACCCGAATAGATATATTTTCAATTATTAAGACGAAGGGTTGGCCTAGACTTATTTGAAACTCTGAACAAGTACCAAATTAGTATATACGCACCATTTTTATCCCTTTATCCACTAGATGAAAATCATATGCAAATACAAACAAACAAGCTCAGAATAAGTTATACAAAATCAAGGTCATTGATCCTTATTCTATCCTAATTCTACATACATCCATATACAATAATCCTAAGCTCATATTACATAAATTTTTAGACTCAATCCCCACTCAAATCACTCAAACTAACATTCATACTAGTATCACTTGCACTTTTTATAGTACTTAGATTGGGATAACTACATCAAGCTCGATTACCTCTTGAGGTATTGGTATATAGGAAACTCTCAACATAGCAAGGTGTTGAAGACATCCAATCTACCAAGCTAATATCACACTTTTTTTACTTGTGATCTTTAAATACCCTAACAACATGGATATCTAGGGTTTACATACAAAATTAGTCTAAAACAAGTCATAAATAGTGAAGCAGGTTTCATACACATAAGAATAAACCTATTAAAATTAGACATGACTACTCATAAAATTTCACATTAATCCCTACATAAGGACACTAGCACATAACACATGACACTAGCATAGTGAGATACTATGCAGTGAACCATGCTATTGTCCAAAAGGAACTTTAACACCTAGATCCTATTTATGACACCCTGATCAAATTTTGTGCCAATTTTTAGCCTCAATATCATCTATCTTTATTAGTTTCTAATTAAGTACATAATTATGTGATTCATCACTATTTTTAGAATAATTAATTAGATTAAATATTTTATAAATCAATGATTATTTTTATTTCATATTTCTCTCATGATTTACTATACTCAGACCCTTTAACAACCTAGGATTTTAAATTCCATAATCCCCTTAAAAGTGAGTGTGTGAGTGTGTGTGTGTGTGTGTGTGTGTGTGTGTATGTGTGTGTGTGTGTGTGTGTGTGTGTGTGTGTGTGTGTGTGTGTGTGTGTGTGTGTGTGTGTGTGTGTGTGTGTGTGTGTGTGTGTGTGTGTGTGTGTGTGTAATATCAAGGTTAAATATGACATGAAACATGATGATATTCAAACAAAATTCTCCCTCCCCCTCTCCCTCCCCATTTTAGATAGAGGGGCCACATCTCAATCATTTCATCCCAACTATATACATACATATTTGTGATATACATGTCAAATTCTTAACCACCCCAACCCAAAAAAAGGGAATATCAAAAGAAGGAATATATAATGTTGGATGAATGTACATGGTAACATGATAATACAAATTGATGTACCTAATAATCACCTCTATATTCCCATCAGTTGTAATATATATTAGATTAAATTAAATCCCATCTACAAAACTCTAAGTGATATGACATTCATTGAAAATATTGTTAGATCAGCTTTAACTATTCATGTATACATGAGTTCCCTTGTCATTATTGAGTGGATAATGATTTATTTTTTATTACATGAATGGGTATAGAATTATCTCCCATCATTGGTATGTGGAGGGATAGATCATTAATCTAGTCTGACTCAATAACTAGCAAAAATCAAACTAATGAGAAATATTTATCTAATGGTTAGGGTTGGTTGATACTAACAAAGGGAATTATCTCTTTTATAGATGACCAACTACTAAAGATGAGAAATATAAATGTATTATCTATATATTATGTAGGCCACAATTGACTAAAATCATGATAATGAGGGAGGAAATAGAAACTAATGGGTTAGTCAGCAATAACAAAAAGCAATGGACAAGTTGGAAATATGAACAAATAGTGAGTTGGTCATCAATAAATAAAAATAGGCCAACACCACCCCCACCTATTGTAGACTAGAAATAGTCACTTTTGCTTTACTAGTTATTTGTAAAGGCCATATATCCATCTGGGGGAGGGGAGGCATTATATATCCCCTTTGATTGGGAGAGAATATCTCATTCTCTATTAAGTTTAGGCCCCCTCTTTATATATATATATATATATATATATATATTCACATATCCATATAGATATGATAAATGATAATGACCTACTATGTATTTTATAAATTTAGATTCATGTTTTCAATCCCCTACTATATGTAGATATGGTCAATGACCCTATATCTATATAGAACTATGGATAGCACTAGATCTACTATATATATATATATATATATATATATATATATATATATATATATATATATATATATATATATATATATATATATATATATATATATATATATATATATATATTCACATATCCATATAGATATGATAAATGATAATGACCTACTATGTATTTTATAAATTTAGATTCATGTTTTCAATCCCCTACTATATGTAGATATGGTCAATGACCCTATATCTATATAGAACTATGGATAGCACTAGATCTACTAGGTTCTTATATACACATAATATTTTCAAACTTTATTAATTATTGATGTTTTCTCTCTTAACATGTCGACTCTCAATATTTCTGAGTGCACACATTAAAGGGTGCACTGAGAAAGGGGTGGGCAGACCATTGGTGATTCACATGATTTTTTCCCCTATACTACCACTTGTATTCAATACAACCTTCTTCTATAAGCTTCCCTAAGCTTTGACACCTCTCTTACACACTCTAATCAATTCACCACCTTACTTAGCCCCTACCTAAGCCTAAAACCCTTTTTGACATTTACTGAATAATGTTGTCTTAGGATGACTCTATATTCTAATTAATATTTTCATGTTATAGGTCTAGGTCAGCCTAAGTTGACCTAGATCAGGACCTAACTTATTTTTAATTAAATAATGACATAGAGTTGAATTAGGCCAACCCTATGGACTAAAATTTTGTAAAGGTTTAGGATTATATTCAGATATATTTACACATTCATTTCACCATTTATTATAGAGAGAGAAAATAGTTAATTATTCTTTTACGCTTCTTTATAATATGCTCTTAGACCATTATATTTGAGGATTTATTGCTTAGGGTTTGTACTTGGAGAAGAATCTAGGCTTGTGTAAAAGTCTTGGATGCTTAGAATTATCTTAATGATCCTTACAAATGACAAAAAACTCTTGAAAAACACATTTATCCAAGGGATAGATTGAGTCTCAACAAGTTTGTCTTCAAGGTAAGTATCTATAACTATACTCCTCTATTTTAGTAGATAAAAGTATCATAATTAATATCTTTTTAATATATTGCTCTCTCCATCCATTAGAGTTATATAGATACATAGATTAACTATAATTAATTTATGCATGTTTAATTTTTATGTTTATTACACCCACTTTATGCCATAAACTTTGGTGAGCACTAGATTATATTTTAATTTACTTGTTATTTACTTAGTGAATATAAAAACATAGGACCTAGATAGGGTTATTTCATAGTGTTGCTTGACTAGAGGCTTTGTAACCCAATATAGTGATGTTATTGGGGTAAGAGATCCTTTGGTTAGGTCTATCAGATCCATCTTGTCATGAATTTGAATAACTAATGTATCAATAAATAGAAGTGTAAGTAAGATTTATCATATCTGAGTTAGGACTGATTAATAGATTAAATGCATTTTCCTTTGTATACATTCTAGTGAATCTGATTTAAACCGAATCTTTGTAGGTTTTATTTCACACATTATTTTTATCATCAAGCTATATATTTTTATTTTTTCAATACTATATCAAACCTATTAGTATAGTTATAATAGTTTGTGCATATATTTAACACATAGTAATCCAAAAATGACTATTATTTCTATGCAGGTCTTCTCCAAATATAGGTGACTAGATTGATCAACTCAACACATTCTTATTATTCAGTTATAAGATTTCAAACATAGTTGATCTAGTCTATTATATTCTTATTTCTTCTTTTTTAGCATACAAGTTTGTAGACATGGTCGATCCAATCGACTCTGTTCACAAATTCTTTTTCGGCACATAGGTTTTGAAAACTTCATTGAGCTAGTTGACTCAGTTCACAAAATATTTAAATTAGGACATAAGTAACACAACATAAAACTTTGAAAACTAAGCATCTTAAAAACCACTAATTTTTATTCTTAATTTCTTTGTCAATTCATTTTTTCATTTATAATACTATTTTTAATAAGTTTTTAGTCTATAAAACTACAAACCTATAGTAAACTGGGTTGACTAGCTTGATACAATTTTATAGCATATATTTTATTTAGAAGACGTAGTTGACCTATTTGACTATGTTCTTATAGATCTTGCATTTTTAGAATAATAGTAGCCCTATCAACTATGTTCTATATTTTTTGCGTAGATTGTCACTTGAACTAACTTTGTACTCTTCATAGTCAAGAATTAACCTATTTTTTTAGTAATTAGTTCACCTATCATTTTAATTGATTTCATTCTTAGAGTAAAAAATATATATTAATTAAGTGGTTCTTTAATTTTATAATTTAGTCACACTACATTTCTCTATTCTACACATTTATAAATCACTCTATATAAATAAAACATTAGACATTTTATCTCCAAGGTCTACCTACTTATATTTCATCACAAAGGGGGAAATTGACTTGGTTTTTTGGTCAAGTATAAACATGTGTTTGATGGTATATTGTAAGATTGTGAAGTGATGGGGTAGGCCCAAATACCAAGATAATATTATCATTGATACATATCCCTTTTGGCCTAAACTACTTAAAACTATCCATAGATTACTTTTTAGTTCCTTCTTACAGCCAACTCCCCATCATGTTAATTTTGAATTTTATTAGAACTTAACAATATTTATGAATTACTAACTATTTTTCATTTACATTCAAGTTGTTTGTTATTTGATCATTGTATTTTGTATTGTAAAACTTACATTAGCCAACATTAGTGCAGGAATTAAGTTGTGTGTTCCAATTAAATCAATCACACTGATCCAATTACTTTTGTGTTTCAATTTATTTTATTAGCTATTATCTTTCAAAAAAAACTCTATTTTTAAAACATTATCATCCCTATCAACACAATATCTTATAGACTATTCATCTTGTTTCACTTTAGTACATAGTTGACCCTTTTAAATGTGTCTTTTTCAACCTATTTTATTTCCTATCTTGCAGTACATAGTTGATCTATATGATTGTGTCTTCTTTTCATTCTATTCTATTCATTCATATACAATACATAGTTAATCCATACAACTATGTATCCTTCTAGCCTATTTCTATTTTATCCTTTGTAAAACACAATTGAATAGTTCAACTATGTCTTTTTCATTCTATTTTGTGGACCTTTTTCATAGACTTTGTCAACTTAGTTAAATCTATACCTATTGGTTGATACTATTTTGTGTGTGGCCAACCCTATCCTTATTTTTTATCCTTGATTCTTAATATTATATTCTTTATTCAAGCATCATGAAATCCCATATCAAAATATTTTTGGATAACTTGAATCCATTTAAATGTTATATGGGATGTTTTTTTCTTCCTACCTTTACTACTTAAGAGGATACTCACTTTGTGAGCACCTCTTATCCTCCCCCATCTTTCAATTGCAATATGGTTCAAATCACTCCAATAGATGAAATTGGTTGATCAAATCCTTTTCATACTTATCAATACAATTCCCACCTTAAAACATCTTACCATATTTTGGGGGAAATTGATGCAAGCCTAACAAATAACCTCACAAGAAACTTGCCTCCTAGAATACTTCCCCTTAATACCAATTCAGGGAATCTCCTACCAACACAAACCCACCAATTGATACAACTCAAATTATTGCACAAAAAGTGAAACAAATGAACATAATTCAAACATTTTTAACACCTCTCAAATGATGAAACTACAACATCATTTGACAAACATGGCTAATCATCCTCCCATTCTTCTTCCCTAAATTATTCAAAATTTTATCCCTCCACCTCTTAAAGATGCTATGGGAAATGTTATTCCCCAACCTATCATGCATAATACAATGATTCAACACATTAAAAAGAGCCTTTATCCACTTTAATTTTATCTATTGATATTGGTAATATATCTCCAACTATTAAATATGATGGGAACATAGACCCTGCATCTTTTCTTAAGGCATTCAGTAATATTTATAAAGAGTGGATCCAAATTAATACCTTTTACATGACTAAAATTCTAGTTAAAACATTCACTGGTGATGTATTATAATGGTATAATCATCTTTCCAAAAATTCTATATGGAAACTTGAGGATTTATTCAATCCTTTAGTTCGATAATTCAAACATAATGATCTTCACAAAAATTGTCTTAGTCATCTCATCAATGCAAAGAAATGTCCTACTAAATTAGCTCATGATTTTATCAAATGATGGAAATATTTGGCTCATAAATCTAATCACAACATGATTGATGAAAACTTATTTAAAGTTTTCATAATGACCTTAACACCTTCACTCTAATACAAGGTTCAAACTTTTACTTCTAAAATATTAAATAATGTTGTTGACTAAGCTAATTGTCAATACTTCCTAATGAAATAGTTTTAACCTAACACTAAAACCATCAAGGGATATTTATAACATTCAAGCAATGCAATAACTGGCAATCCTCCTCAACCCCAACTAAGAATAGCCAAAGTTAAATTCCCCAATCTTCCCATATGATGTTAACTATGCAATAAATGGAACAACTTTTAGTGCCTTATTTACCATTCATGTATCTCAATAATCCCCATAAATGGTATGATCCTAATCATTTTTGTTAGTTTTAGGCCAATATAGGTCATTCCCATGAAACATTTTAGGGGATTACAAAAAAATTCATTTCTTTTATGCTAGGTGAATCCATCATTATTATTATGTTAATGATTCTCAAAAGAAATAAGCTTCCAAATCATCTTCCTCTCATAATCTAAAATCATTCTCTACATCTAACCCTCAATAATAAAATAAGGATATTTATGTGATTGACACTAATTATGATCAATAATATAACAATTCCCATTATGTGAAGGTGGCTTAGGTAAATTATCAATGCAAATCATCCCACAAAGATCCCATTACTAAATCAAAGAAATCATCACTAGAAGAGAAACTTCTCAAAGATACTACTACCACTAACTTACCTTTATAAATCAATGAGGAACCACTTCTTCAATCTAAACCTCCAACTAATTCTCTTCTTGATAAACATATTTTACCTTCCAAGCCTCATAGGGGTTCTTCCTCTTCCAAAAATCATTGGAATTTATTAGAGGATCTCAACTCTATGACTTGAAAAATTCATCTCATGGAGATAGTTCACACTTATCCTTATCGTTATAAATTCTTAATGCAATAAATCCATGAAATTGAAGAACCATCTTCCTTTGAATAGAAACAACCTTCTCACAAGCCTCAACCAACATAAGTTCATACAATTAAAACTATTTTTCATTATTCAAATCATTCCATAGAGTTCCTTGAACATGGCATGATCAATGATGAAATTATATTTCAAGCTAATGATCTACCTCTCTTTATAAAAATAGCCATTAATACCACCCTCATTCACAAAGTATTAGTAGATGAAGGTTCAAGAATTAATGTGACATCTCTTTGGCTCATTCAAAAACTTAGATATAATGTAGATCATCTGAAGAAAACTTTTTAAACATGTCATGGATTCAATAAGACCAACCAAAACATGTTTTGTCATATTTGGATCCCTCCTACTATTAAACCCAAAACTATACGTACTAAGCTTATGGTTCTCAACTTACCATTATCCTATTACATACTCCTAAGATTCTCATGGACTCATCATATGAGGGATATTGCCTTTTATTTAAGATAATGTATCAAGTTTATTCATAATGGAAAATAGTATAAACAAGAGCCCAATCCTAACCCATGAAGTATTCAGCTTCCCAATCCTAAATCTCAGTATCAGATTCTCATTATTGTAAAAATTATTAGTGTACCTTTACCTAAATTCATCAATATGAATCCAAATTTAATTTTCACTCTTACCAGTTTTGATGATGATGATCCAAATGATTTTCAAAACACATTTAATACTACCAAGCTATCTCCTTCCATTTCAAAGTGGCTTCCTCCTTCCTTGTTACCTTGTGATTGTACCATCCCTCTTATCTATGAGATCACTAATTTCCCTCCTCCATGTAATGAAAATGAAGCATCTTATAAAAAATATGATTTCACTTTAAATTATTATGGAGTGGCCAAGTTATTTCAAGACCCTTTAACCATGTCACCACATAAATTTAGCGATCTAGGTGTCTCACCTTTATAAGTTCCTTTAGATACACAAGCATGTACTATCTCTCCCACATATAATGATAACTACAATATGGCCCAAGATAAATTAATAAACTTGTATGTTTGATGTTATAAAAAAAACTTAGATAAAATACATGATTTTAACTCTAATGTTCATACTATTTACATAGTTATTGAGTTAGAACCTGAAGGTTATGTACCTCAAGTTACTTATCCACTTATTAATACTCCTTGGGTGGTTGAAAAAATCTTAACTCTTAAAAATTTAGAACTTATGGAACCTTTTATACCTCCTATCACATCAATTATTCTCCCAGATCCTCTTCCCATAAATGATTCCAAAGATATGCCTATTTTGAAACTGATTGAATCTAATCAACCTTCCTTCATAGTTCCACCTACTCCCAAGATCACCCTTGATGCCAAGACCATACATGTATGCCAAATACATTCTAAATACAATAAAAATGGTAAAAAATAATAATTCATCTTGAATTAGATATGGAATATTATGGACCTCTACCTACATTACCTAATGATGGATCTATCCTAGAATTGATCCATGATGGAGAACCTCAACTTCATCAAAAACATCACAAAATTGGTAATTTTAAGTGTAAGGCCCCTAATTTTAATAAAGTGATTGCTATAATAAATCCTAAAACCAATCCCACCTACTCTCTTCCTAATCCATCATATCATTTTTAGATAGAAATGTTATGTTTATCAAAGAAACATGAGAATAGAATATGACACACCCTCATGTCCTTGACCTCTAATATTTTATAGATAATTCATGTTGATTGAGAATTATAAATTTAGTCTATTCTTAAATAAATATTATGCAAATTTCACTTGCTCATATAAGGACATACTTGGAATCAATCCTAGTATCATCATGTACAACATAATCACATACCGCGATGCCCAACCTATTAGGCAAAAATAATAAAAAATTACCCTTGAATTTTACACCCTATGCCATAAATAAATTATCAAACTATTATAAGCCAAGTTTATTATACCTATGGACTATTAAAAATGGGTGTCAAATATTGTTCCTATTTTTAAAAAATTTACCATGGTTATTCACATCTACATTGACTTGCACAATCTCAACCTCACTTGTCCCAAGAACAAATTTCCATTACCTTCAATAGATGTCATAATAATTTCCACTACTAGATATGAAATTTTGTTGCTCATAGATGGTTTTTAATGCTATAATCAAATTCATATCTCCCCTAAATACCAACACAAGACAACATTAATTATGGAATGGGGAACCTATTGCTATGTTAAGATTCCCTTCAGCCTTAAAAACATTAGAGATACCTATCAATAGGCTATGACCCACATTTTTCATGACCTTATCCAAAATATAGTCAAAACATATGTGGATGATCTCATTTCCAAATCTAAAAGTTTTAAAACCCATCTTTCTAATCTAGCCATCATCTTTGATTGACTCATCAAGTAAAAAGTTAGACTCAACCCTTAAAAATATGTTTTTGGAATTACATATAGTAAATTGCTAGGGTTTTTAGTCTCTCTTCATGGTATTTATGTCAATCCCACTAAAATTAATGCTATAGTCAACATGCCTATTCTTCTTTCCATTCTAGACATTTTTACTTACCTTGGTAAGCTTGGGGTAATCTGATAATTCATCCTCCAAATGGCTTATCACATATACATTGTTAATTCCCTTCTTAAGAAATTTAATGATTTATAATGGATTCATCCCTATCAAAAGGAATTTGAAAACATGAAAGAATCATTGCTCTATCTGCCTACCCTTTTTCCACCTTTTAATGATCATCCTTTGATTTTATACACTTATTCTACACCCATGTCAGTTGGGGTAATGCTTAACCAATAAGATGATATTAGAAGAGAATGTGATATTTATAATATTAGTTGAGGCCTCATGGATTATAAAAATGTGCCAAATTAGAACATAATTTCCTCACTATCTATTTTGTATCTAATAATATTTGTCACTACATGCTCTATCAAATAGCCTATGTCATAGTTTATTATGGCCCACTTCATCACTTTTTCTCCAAAGCCTTTCTATATGGAGATAGAAATGGAAATTGGATGGTTATCTTAATGGAATTTGGCTTTTGCATCATAACACAAAAAGCTATAAAATGGCAAGTCATTTCCAACAAACTCAAAGCGGCACCCATACCCACTACCAATCATCTTCAAGTTAGTCTTCTTGATGATAACATTCTCTATATTGAAGGTATTAATCAGGCTATCTCTCTTAAATATTACTTTCATAACTTCACTTTTGATTTATAAGCAAGGAATCAAGAAGATACCTATGTCATTCTACATAATACTAAATCCAAAGTAGTTATCAAAGAACTTATCAAAATCAATGTCAATTTGCATGAAGATCCTGGAACCTACATTGTGATGGTTCCAAATGTCTCCAAGGAGATGGATAAGGTTTTATTCTAAATATTTCTTGTGATAAAATAATCCCTTTGACATTCTTAATCACTTTTTATGTCACTATTAACATGGTAGAATATGAAGCAGTAATCTTAGGCATGTGATTGACACTTGACTTTGATATTCAATATTTTCATGCTTTTGGTGACTCTAAAATCATCTATCATCAAATTAATAGTGATTATCAATGTAAAAGTGAAAATCATATAATTCATCATCAAATGGATACTATCCTTTCCAAAGAGTTCACCTCTTTTACCATTGATCCCATTCTAAGAGATCAGAACTCTATCATTGACTCTCTTGCTTCTTAAGCATCCTTATTTCATTCGCATCAAGTTCTAAGAGATTCTAAATTTTTTATTCAAATAAGAAAGTCCCCATCTTCTATCCAACTAAAAGATTCATTTATCTATCATATTGATGTTGTCTCCATTCAAAAAATCCCATGGTATAAAGGCATTATCCAATTTATCAAACATCAAACTTATCCTATGGACATAGATTCTTATGAAAATACTATAATCCACGATCAAAATTTTAAATGTATTTTGATATAATACCCTTTATTATCACAATTCCAAAGGTCACATGCTACATTGTGTAATTAAAGAAGAGGTCCCTCCTTGCCTTCAACAAACCCATGGTGGAATTTTTCATGCTCATTATAGTGGGCATGTTATAACATGCAAATGCCTATATATGAGATATATTTGTCCTACTCTCAAAAAGGATGCTATTGATCTTGTTAAAAATTTTAGTCTTTCACAACTCCATGATGGTTTAATCCATTCACCACCAGCCAAGCTCAAAACTATGGAATCCCCTTGGCCATTTTCTATGTGGGGATTAGATCTCACTGGCAAACTACCTAGGTCACAAGATGGGCATGTTTTTATCATCGTGGCTACTGAATATTTTACCAAATGGTTAGAAGCCACACCTCTCATCAATGTCATATGAACTAATATATCCAAGTTTATCCTTAACCAAATCATTTTTTATTTTAGATTTCCCCATACTATCATTTTTTATAAAGGATGTGAAGAATATAAATGCTAAATTTAAAATATCCCATAAATTTTCTATACCTTATAATCCATAGTGAAATGGACAAGTCAAGGCCACCAATAAAATTCTCAATAAAATCATCCAAAAGACCATCCATAAAACCCACACAGATTGACATCTTCATTTATATCATTCACTTTGGGCCTATTATACTAGCATTCATATTACCATAGGGGTAACACTATTCTCACTATTTTATGGTTCCAAGTCCATCTTACCATTAGAAGTTGAGCTTCTCTCCTTATGTATATATATTCAAGGTATCATTCCTAATGAGTAACTATGTGAATCTCACCTTCATGCTCTTGATCTTATCAATGAACACCATCTAGCCACTCTACAACATAATAACCAATACAAGGCTTATATTGCCCAATAACATAATAAAAAAAAGTTAAATTTTGCACTTTCAATGTTGGTGATCTAGTCCTTAAATTAGACTATACCCATGATAAATAAGGTAAATATGCCCAAAATGGGTCCCTTATTTAGTGAAAGATATTCTTGGTCCTAACACCTATCACCTCCAAACTAATGAAGGCCATGTTTTCAAAGAGCCCACTAATGCATAATTCTTGAAGAAATACTTTGATTAGATATTTCTCTTATTATCATATTTATAAATTCTATCATATTAACACTTTGTGTAGGATTTATACATGGGTCTCACCCTATGTAATAGTCTTCTCTTTCAACAAACCCTAGTTACTTTTCTTGGTCCTTTGTTTTTTTTCGCATGAGTAACATTATAATACTAGACCTAGTCTTCCTCATCAATTCCTTTTGCTTTTATTGAATTTTTATTTTCCAATGTTTTTTACACCTCTTTGGCTTCTATTTTGTGATTTATAGTGTAAGACCATGGATAGTACAATTCCCTCCTCACAAATACCATTTCTACCTCTTTGGTTTTGCATGCTTTGTTCACTCTTTTGATTTTCTCTTTATGAGTTGCAGTATAAGACCATTGATAGGACCAAAACCTACACATAAATAATATTTTTGTCTTTATTTAAAGGTAAATTTTAGTGGCAAATATTTATTAATTCATGAATATTCTATTTTAGGGATTTTGAATTTCACAATTTTGTAGGGTGTAACATATGACCCTTTCACCTAAAATTATAGGATGTCATTTTTTTAGGGATCAACTCACCAATGATTTATAATAGTTATGGAGTTATCCATGTAATTCACAATATATATATATATATATATGTCCCTAAAGGTTTCAGGTCATAAATTTACCACCAAAGTATACTTTTTTTATTAAATTGTAAAGATAGAGACTTGAGGCCACACTCTGCTACTGGACTACTTTCAGTACCCTAACCTCTACCAACATTATGTCATGCAATGAAAATTGAACACCTAACAACATGA